>OX579680.1:14381683-14655700 GCA_951230905.1 Cheilosia variabilis | reverse complement strand
TACGAACTCGCAACTGCGAAATTGCCCATATATCCATTGTGACCTTCACTAATTTTAAGGTGAATCGTAGAGGGCGCAGTTTTGCGCTAAAGTAAAGCGAGGCGAAACGCGAGTTTTCCTTCCACGAATTTAAAGTTTGGTTTGTAGATAACGATTTTCTTCGGTGTAATGTTTAAATTTTAATATAATTTGTTAGTGCGAATGGAGTTAAAATATTTTTTCTTGAGCCGTGAACATTTAGTTTAATGTGTCTCGCATTTATTACGCGAGTTAAAAAAAATAGAAATCTCGGTACAGTTCGAAAAGAATGCTGCTTAACTCGAAGTGCGTATATTGTTTGGCTTAAATGCTTCGCTTGCTTCAATTTTTACGGAATTTTGTAAGGAAGTTCACGGTGCTAGGTTTCACCATCGTAACTCTGGAAATTATTCCAACAAAAAAGTCTTATTACTAATAATAATTTTTAGCGTTCATTTGAACTTGGTTGTAGGTCACAATAAATTTGCAGAAAATATTTAGCTATTGTGTGCCGTTTGTAAAATTTAACCTTCACACTAAAAAGATTTTTAGTACCCACCGCGTTGAAGCGTTCTAAAAGAAAACCGCGTTTAAAAACTGGAAAATATTGGGTAGATGTACTAAGTGTGCTCTTTTGTGCGCTCCAACTTAGGTGACTGTTCCCCTTTCTGAGTTGTGGTTGCGGTTTGGAAGCAGTGAAGCACGCTTGACGTCTGGTGTAAATTCTTTTCGGGAGCTTATAGCGGAGTCGATTTCCTTACTGCCTCAAAGTTAAAGACGTCAACTGTGACGTTTTGTCAGATTCGTTGATATTGTGAGTCCCTCCTTGGGACTACATTTTCCTAAGTTTTGCAATTGTCATTAAACATTTTGCTGCTTCCGTCCTACTATGCAATTGTCAGTTCATTGAGTCAATGTCATCCAGTTATATCTCGGTTTCACACAAATCTTGTCGAAGAAATTACTAAACAGCGAATCCCGTGGTCTGAATTTTTGTAAATACAGTTTCGGCATCCAAACGTTTGTCTGACATGTAAAAGAAATGTCATCCATTACGCGTCTGTACCGTATTCAACGGGCTGCTTATTTTCCCGTCACTAACCCACTTAGCATAGGTATATTAAAAGAAAAGTCACAAACTGTCTCCAGTCAGTGAAACAAAATCAAATTCCCACCAAAAATATCATATTTCCAAAGTATGGCTGACCTAATAAACACTTCGTAGACCAGATAATTAATAACTGTGATTGATACCCAATATCCAAACCCAACCCATATCTCAATGCATATCTTGATTTATTTAACCAATTTTCCGACGTGCTATGTTCCATCTTCTTGCGTTTTTCAACCATAAATATTTATTTATTACACAATCTCCCTAATCGTGCAGCGTCTAATGTCCGAGATCGGTTATATTCTCGCATGCCAGTGGTTATCACATTATCACGTTTTTTTTTTGTTTTTTTTGTTTCCACATAAATTAAACAAGTTAAATTCCAAATCAGCTACACACGATGGAAGAAATATTTCATATTTCCAAAAGAGATAATTTTTTGTCCGACTACTGCAATGAATTCGTCTTGTAAGGTTCTAACTGGGTTGCAAGAGCAGACCCCAAAGAACGTTCCTCCGGTTAATATGCGTTAATCACATGTGAATAGAAATTAGTCTGATCCACATGCCGTTGTCGTTTGTTCAATCTGGAAAGACAATAAATTAATTTGACACTTATTGAATAACAACAAAAAAATTCCAGAAGACGATCTGAAATTAGAGAATGCCACTCTTTTGCATAAGCAATAGGATTTGGGAGAAGATCTCATAATATTTTTGTTCTTGGAACCGCATAAATTACATCTGTTTTATTGTTCTTCGTCAAATGCGGTTTTAAAAGGCAAACGTGTCTGCGATATGGATATTCGAACAGATTCATGTAGAAATTTCAACTGTATTTCCCTACACAATTAGTGCGAATTTCATGTAAATGTTTAAAATAAATATCGTAATTATCGTTTTTACTGTCAGGCAATAAAATAAAGTTATTGCTGATGGAAAATTTGAAATCGCATAGCAGTCTTGCCTATCCGTAACTAGTGGATTAGAAGTATTTTACTAATGAGCCGAACAGGGGTTTTCGTGGACGAAATTTAAGACAACATTCTTGCAAATTAACTGTCAAAAGAAATAGATATACATTTTTTTTAAAAATAACTCTTGAACGACATCGAAATCGCTGTAGCTTAGCAGCAGGGCTGTTATTTTAGCGCTTTCGGCGCTAGATCTGGCGCTTTTTTGGTATGTTTAGCCCGCTTTAAAAAGTTTTAGCACCTAGCGGAATTTCTAGCGCTTTTTATTTCACGATTTCTGTTATGGAAGTCGCATCGCAAAAGAAAGTGTGTAGGCAATATACTAGAGCCATGTGCATTTATTGCAGAAAAGATTTTTCAGCGAAGCTTTCCGACATTGACAGACATAGCAATTCTGGGCAGCAGAAAGATCGTAGTAAGACCTTTTTAGAAAAAAATCAGTTGCAGATTGTTATTCAAAATAAATACTTGATTGCTTATGAAATTAGTAAACAAAAAAAAAACTGAATATGTTGTGGTTTTACTATCCTTATAAGAATTTCAGATTTAGCGCTTAATTTAGCTCTTAGTTTTCCATGAAATAAAAAAATTAGCGCGTTCTAGCGCTTTTTGTTTAGTTTTTTGAATCCGAGTGGTTAAAGCGGCCTGGCAGAACTGCTTAGCAGGCTTCCGAGTGAACAGTATGTATCTGCCTTTGTGCTCGCTCTTTTGCTGAAATTACATTTTATAAACAATAACTATGACGTTTTGTCCGATTCGTTGTTATTGTGTGTCCCTCTTGTTGACTACAAATTCCAGATTCACGAGCTCATCGAGTATGCTACCTACATGCGGGGTGTGAATCTTTTTTCTGCGGCAACCGATTTGACAGCTGACAGCTGATTTGTGCTTCACCATTTCAACATAGACTTAAGCCCGTATGACACCTCATTTTTCTGTCATTTTGATCACATTAAAACATGTTGAAAAGACATACACAGAGCTAAGTGTAAGAGAAACAAAAATTGTATTACGAAAAGGGTACCAATTGTTTAGCTCGGATGACACTACATTTTTTCCTCAATTTTTATAATGCTGAAAAGTCAGCGTTGGGTAAAAGAGGCTAAAAGTGTATTACGAAAGGGGTAGCAATTGTTTGCAAAGCAACCACAAATTTTCAATAGAATTTATTTTCAAATAATCTTGAAATGTAAAAAAAAAAGCTGCCAGCAGCTGAAAAATGCGATTTGAATACATTTTTAATGCATTTTTTTTAACGTGTCTACATTAATAAATAGGAAAAATAGTCGAAAATTTAGCTTCCAGACACATTAAAAAAATCTTACGCCTGCTAGATTGGTCTGGTCTAGTTGTACCCCGAACTCAAAAGCCAGATTATTCGGTAACGTCACTTTAATAAGTGAGCATCATTATATAAACTGTCAACTTAACACTCATCTTGCCTAGTTTCTTCCACTACCCCTCCATAAATGTCAATAAAAATTAAGATCTTGGCCAATCAAAACAGAGGCACATCAAGTCAGCCTTCAGCTGTCAGACTTACTAAAGTAGATTCTCGAACGCCCCCAATGAGAGAAGCCGTCATTGCCGTTAAATAAAAGCACATTGATTGTTGGAAGCTTTTATGCGCTGATGGCAGTTTAATTAAATAACTCTGTTCTATTGCTCGACGGATTTTAATGGGACTGATCATTACGTAAACATTGCCATATCCATGAACGCCATACTTTTGTGGTTTGGGCCTTTAAATATTTAGCAGGAACAAGTTAAAGACATATCTGTTTATATGAACGAGTCCACTTGAAATTTGGAAATTAAAAATCGCTCACTGCGCGTGGTTTAGGTTCAAGTGAGATCAGTCCCATTATAAAAAAGGAATGAACCCCTTTCTGCGACTGAATAATCGTGCGATGAAAAACGCGCCTGTGCTTTCACATTGCAAGATTGCACTCCTCTTTTATTGATCATTGATACTTACTCATAGTAAATATCCCGACATCTCAAATTTCCTTGGGAAAACGAAAACCATCTACAGGTACAGTCCAACTGAATCCACTTTGATGGCCTCCAATTAATTAACAAAATATAAACCGTTAATAAAAATGATCAATAAACACTAAATGACGTTTCATTAGGGAGACTATAAAACTCAAAAGGCGTAGGCATCAAACGGTATGCTTTGACGTGCACCTCTATACCGATCAGAATTTGTTCCTTCAATGCTATGCGACCAGCATTAACTTAAAGGAGGCGTACACTCACTGGCAATCAAAAAGTTGAAAGATCATTCAGAATATGACCCGAAGGCATTTAATGATTACTTGTTTGTAAAGGTATACACTCGAGTAGGGTATAGATACATGTGTAGCTCAGGTAATAATTAATAACAATCATAAAATAATAAATGGATTCGATTAACCCCGCACAGAGTTTCGGGTTCGATTCACACAGCCCCTCTGTCGGGGATATAGAGTTTCAACAAATAAAACCGAATCCAGTCAAAAGTCCCATCCATATTCATTATGCCAGAAGCACTGCATTCATTGTGAACAGTGGCAATTACAAGATGCTGCTGTGTGTCTTGAGAAATTTGTTTTTTTTTTGCTTTCCTATCCTGCACGGATCCAATCGGAGCGCTATTTATTTTCATTGTTTAATTGTTCAGTATCAATTAACGAAAAGGAAAATGGGTACCGAACCGAAACAGAAATGGGGTTTGGATTTGTGCCGTACTAACATCAACTTTTAGTTTAGACTTTAAATCTACGGAGGCTTACAGTATTGAACATATAGCCACTGTGAGCTATTTAATTTAGGAGTCGAAACTAAAAATGTTTATTGGTGGTGTTCATTGTCAAATAAAGGGTGTCTCAAAAATTCACTTGTGCGGTAAGTGGGGACAACCAAAACGAAAAAAACCGTTTGACAGCTGACATCTTGGGGCTACTAAAAATGGAGCACTCGCGAAAGTGAAGTCATTGTTGAACAATATTTCAAAAATAATGAAAGTTTGGCTGCCAAAATTTGTATGCTCTGTAAAGATCTGTGTCTCCAAGTTAACAAACTTCAATTGACACTAGAACTGAAGCGCAGTGACCACGTACAGCGAAGGGAGCTCGTTAAATGGATTACTGAACATCAAAACATGGATGCTGATTTTTAGAGCAAAATTAAAGAAGCTTATCACCGAGATGGCTTCTTTATTGTGGAGGTCATTGACGGATGTGTTAGTCCATTTATAACACTGCCATATACAATGGGCCTTACCAATAAACATTTTTAGTTTCGACTCTAAATTTTAGTAGTTCACAGTGGCTATATATTCCATAAAAATTTCGCAATTGTGAGCTTCCGTAAATTTGAAGTCGAGACAAAAATTTATTATTAGTACGGCACAATATTTAATTTAAGTCTCGACTTTATATTTATGGAAGCTCACAATTGCGAAATTTGTATGAAAGACTGTGAACTACTAAAATTTAAAGTCGAAACTAAAAATTTTCATTGGTAAGCCCCACTCCGCGATATTAATAATCATTTTTAGTGTCCAGGATAAAATTTTCGAACCCACAGTGGCGAAATTTTCCATACAAAATTGCATAGACCTACAAAATATATAAGCTGAAGGTTAAAAATGATTGTTGATTATTGCCCCACTGTCTTCAAATTAAAAAAAAATACAACTGACCAAGAAAACCGTGTTTTCTATTTAACTGAAATCTTATGTGAATTTTGGGACACCCTTTATTCAACTGAGGGGGTGTTCTGTCAATAAAAATGTTAAATCAAACAAAAAAAAGAGTGCAATATTGAGAGAAGCGAGGAGTAACACATTTTCGCTTAAATTTGGGAGCAGCCCTGACCCTCATAGTTTCTGTTGGAAAATTTCTACCGAATTTTCACTTGATGTATGTACTCTGTTTTTGAGGGAATAGCAACCTGCCATGGCTTTAGGTTTATTTTCCATCTCCTTACCTCAAACATAATGGGCCTTACCAATAACCATTTTTAGTTTCGACTCTAAATTTTAGTAGTTCACAGTAGCCATTCCAAATTCCATTTTCGATACAAATTTCGCAATTGTGAGCTTCCGTAAATTTAAAGTCGAGACTAAAAATTGTTATTAGTACGGCACAATATGTATCTGTCTTAACCTTGTCACATTTTCCAATCTAACACAATTCTAAAGAGAAGACGCAAGACAAGAAAAACAGAAGATTACATCACCCCTAAGCCGCCGACTCATTGCGTAACTGCGGCTGTCTTCCTCGAACGAGAACATATTCATTTCCAACTATTTCACCTTCTCTCTATATAAACATCGACCTACAATACCAGTTTTCCAAACAGATTAATTACCCCCAGATAACACCGATAAAAGCGCCCAACACAAGAACAAATGTAATCCAATCTATTGGAGTTTAATAGGTCCACCTCGGCCTCTATAGAAATCATTTGTGATTCTCAGCATCTGCAACCTCCTATTAAACAAAATAAAAATTGTAGATATTTATATTTAATTCCGTCAAACGTCTCAAATTTACAAAAAGAAAATCCCCGATAAAAACCTCAGAAAAGCATTCACCTCCAACAAAGCCTCAACGAAATTCAATCTCCATTTTATCGACACACATTTGCATAGGAATGCGTCCAGATCCGAAGATCATTTGGAGTTTTTATTTTTTTTACGAATCAAATGATTGACAGCAATTTGACATGCTTCAAAGCCACCACAACCACCATTTGACTAATCAGATGTGTACGCTTACAAAAGAGCGCCGCTGCAAGGGTATTCAGATATTGATGGTCCATCTGGGTTCCAGCTGGAAACGATATTGCAGTCGTGAGGACTTAGATCGGATTGCTCTAACGCTTGATAACAACCGCAATTAGCACACTGTGCTATTGAGAAGTTCACGAAATGGCCAACATTGCAATTGAAATTCTAAAGCATGCTGTGTGTGTCATTTTTGTGGAAACAGGTGGTGTTTCTGCAATAATTCATGATTCTTTCGAGTCTGCAGAGTATGCATAGTCTATCTGCGCATATACTCGTAGTAATCATCACTATTTCGTGTAGCTTGGTAAAATGACTGATTCCTTCACTCCCCGAGTAAGCCTTATACCTACACCAGTTATTGCCATGAGGCTTCACCGGTTCACCCGCTTAGGATACTCAAAATATAAAGAGCATATTTTATAATTTCAACTCAATACATACAAATTTCGTGACACAAAAAGCACAACCGCAAACTGCAACCTTCAGTCGACCACGGCTTCGTTTTCATTTATCCGCTGCTGTCACTTTTCTAGGAGCTATTTCAAAGCGATGCCAACTCAAAACATTTTTGTAGAAGTGATGGATCTTATGAAACGGCGGTTCATTTCTTTCAAAACTTGGAACTTGGTGCCTAACATAAATGAATGCGTTCAGAGAAAAGTTTGCTCAAAAACCATAAAATCGGTTAAGTGATAGGTTCGTTCGCGTACACGGTTTGAATCAAACGCAGTCGATATAAATCGATTGCAATCGCACAAAGTCTATACACGTACCTACTCATCAAAAATGACAGAAAAAGAGAAAATTAGCAAAATAACGAGTAACAGAGCTCAAAACAACTTAGAGAATTTCAACCGGCAAGTACTGATAAAAATGTCAAATGCGCAAAATTGACAGGAAACAAAATCAAAATCTGTTTTAAAAATCAATTGTACACAAAAATAAAATATCTGAAAATAAAGAAAATTGGTTGGTGGTCGAATGTTCTCCTAGAACGTTTCATATGTTGCAAAAAGGTAAGTTATAAATTTATTCAAATTCAAATATGTAAGTGGCTCAAAGTAGCTCGAAGTGCATCCACGTACTTTGGAGTATATTTTCAGCTTTCTGAGAGAAAACTCAATTTTTCGAGTTTGACAGATTTTTAGTGCTTGGCTCGTGAAAGTAAGTACGCGTTCACATTTGCGCTATTTCGAAACTATGACTTTTGAATGGAAACGCCAATTCGCTTGTGCTAAACACAAAATTTCCATTGATAATTCAAATGGAAAAGAATTTCGCAATTGGTCTAGGTTTGTGGCATTACTTTTACAATTTTACAAGATGTTTCCCCACCCGTCTGTTCGCTTCTGAGCCACAGAAAAATGGCAAGACCATTTAAAAAAAATGCAGAGATCTATTTTATCACAATGGGTCGTATGAATAAAAACTAGCATTAGGCAAAGTAAAAGCCCTAAGCAAATGCTTTGAATCAGTATGAATAAAAGCCTAGTTTGCTAAAGTAAGTTCGAAAATTCGATCTTAGCATGCTTGCCTTGCCTTGCAATTTCTGTCAAACTTGACAAGTGACAACTGTCCGGTAGTTTGTTTATTTTGAATTTGTTTTCAAAATTTTGTGGGAAATTTATCAAAAGCAATCTACAGCTCCAATTGCACCTGGAAACATAAATTTTATTTGCCAAATCGTTTAGTGATGTTTGATTTCTTCCTCAGTTGTCGGAAAATGTATCCAATCATCGGCTTGTTGAACTATTTTTTGACACAAATACCAATTCGTTAGCGAAACGGTTGACTGATGAACACCAAGATCTTCTCCAACACCAACTTTTAAAAAGGTTTAATTTTCTGGATATTTGAAAGAACACCACCACGCGTCTCAAAATTATCATTTAAAAAAGTATTAGCCAAAATGTCCACATTTTCACGCGTGAAACAAAACAATTGAAACGAAAGTTATTATCGTCACCAATTCTTCTTTGCTTATACTGTTTTTTTATTAGCACGAACGTTAACAACAAGAGGTTATTATACATGTATAATGTGAAAACTTATCGCATCCATGTTTTGTTTGGTTTCCTGCACGAACAAAACTTAATTTAACTATGTATTTATATATAAAACATCGAAATTCACAATGCTTAGATTGTTTTATGTAAAAAATGTGCGTCCAAAATATTTAGTAAAAGCTCTAAGTCAACTAAATAGCAGACTCAGAATTTGCATAGCATTTGCTTTGTCTGATAAGTTTTATTCATACCGATCTGAGTAAAAGGTCAGTGCCGCCGCTTTTTGAATATGTCAAAAGATGGAACTAACTCAAATTGGTTTTTATTCATTCGAAATGTAGCAAATGCTTCGATTTTGACATTTCTCTTGAGTAAAAGCAATTGCTACGTTTTATTCATCCGACCCAATGGCTGCCGACTAGGTATATGGTTCGGTGGCAGGATCAGAGTAGCTGCATCTGTACCGACAGTCTGGCCGCGAGTAAGACCTTGCACAAACCTGTAATCGGTTTCAGAATATAAAAATTCAACTGAGAACTTTCTCTAAGCATAAAAATAACACCCACAAAATCTGTTTGAAAAATAAACTAAAAGCTACAAGTTTAAACACCACGATCTCCTAATGGTGGTTTTTAGATATTCAAGTACTCCCGTTCCAATTCAGATAAAAGTGTTAAACCCTGAATAATTCTACAAACGATTGCATCAAAACCAATCGGAGGTAGGAAGCTCGTATAGCTTAGACCCATATTTATGGGATATTCATGTGTATACCTTCGAACTAACAATAACATTTCAATCACCCTCATGCCTTCTCCTATTTTTCCAGGCTTTCATTTTTTTACTCACGCATCCTTGCTCCGGCACTTCACTTCATTCGCATGTTGCTGACCAAAACAAACATCTCTTCTTCCTTATGGGCCCATAATCGATTATAAAACTGTATTCCCTTTGTATCAATTCCAGGTCACTTACCAGACTACAAACTGGTAACAGCTGTGCCGGTCGTTGTGCTCGATGACGATCACCGCCGGGAAACAAGGAACGGTATGTACCTATACCATCTATCTAGCATTATATTTTCTTTCAGAGACAATGTTCCCTGGTCGGTCGTCGTTCGCCTTCATATTGAGATTGAGAACAGAGAAGAGTAATTGAATACCTTAAGCCCCTAGCACAGTAAAAAATGTGCTGACGTGTGCAATAACCGCATGGTTGCGTTCATGTGCGAAGAGATTGAAATGCCCCATGTGCCATATTGCCAGAGCCACTCACGCCCTTCGCTTCATTTGACATATTCAATGATGATGGTGATAGGTGAGGTGTCAACAAGATCGATGAAGGGCTCAGAGATGCAAAAATGCATTCTTCGTAGGCGTGGCAGAACGACAGACACTCGAACTTGAAAGTGGACCTACAACTGGTGATGCTTATAGTTCTTAGAAGTGTTTTTTTTTTTCTTTTCTTTGTAACAAAACTATACAACACTATATGGATCATGTGACACATTCCCTTATGTGTCCGATTATGTACTCTCGGGGGTATAATAAATAAATAGGCAGAGAGAACGGGGATTGAATGATTTTTGAAGTTCCTTCGAGATGCGCACCCCAAGACAATCCAATGATAACTATAGAAGTGGGTTTCCAATACAAAAATCGGTTGCAAAATGATCACAGATACGTAATCTAGGAGACACTTTGTAATCTGACCAAAAGCGACAGTCGCTCTTTACGTAAAACAGACTACCTATAAAAACTCCCATTCTACACCGGGTACCATTTGGACATATCCACTTACATAAATGTCAGCAAAGCGATTTTTGTTATGCTTCGTTCACCCCGTCCAGTGATCCTAGATTGAGGGAAAAAAAACCAGTTTTGGCGCTTTTATAATGAAAAAGGGGAAAACGAGTGACAGGCTTAAAAAAAGGGGAAAAAAGCGGAAACCTCTGTGAAAGTTAAATTGGTTCTGTACTAGTAAAATTAAACGCACTTTCATTTAAAAAAAATTCTAATTATAGCGCCGAAACAAGATTAATGAATAAGAACGAGACAAATATAGAGTCATGACGAGGATATGGGGAATAGACTAAGGATGTATTCACATGGGACATTATAGTTTAGCATCTCGATCAAGAAGGATCTTATTTTCTGAAAGCAAATAAATATTAAAGTTAAAATAATAGCGATTTTGATTATTTCTTTTGTTGCGTATTAAAAGTTTACTCCGAATGTCACGTTCATACTAAATTATGAAAGAAAACAGCCCATCGAACGTCTTCGTAAGAATTTTTGTGTATCTGAATGCATTCACTCGTCTGATGGATATTATGTCTAATAAAAAAGGAAACTATTGTATTGTATTGTATATTTATTTGTATGTTAGATAGTGTTAATTTTAAGCTAATAAAAATGGTTAATATTTTTCTAATTTTTTCATATGAAATTTAATAAAAACTAGTCCGCTTGTGGTCTAAAATCGGCCCTACCGTAGTACAAAAAACGAACCTTAATATTCGATATTTATGCTGTTCTTTTTATAAAGGAAAAAGCTACATTTAGATATCGAAAAAATACGCCCCTTTGAAAATGAGTTTTGCTCATGATTTACATTTTAATACGTCAAACGTAAAGCTTAGTATCCTGCCCGCGCTAAATTGTATCTCCCATACAAAAATGTCTACAAAGATAAAATTTAGCGAGGCAGTTTAGCAAAGCAGTATCCTGTTCGCTCGCTAAATTCTTAACTTCATATAGATGGGCCGATGACAAGTCTCCAATCATTTAGCTCACGAAATAAATGTCCAGTAGACGCAAAAACAAAATAAGAAAAATGTCGGAAGCGAAAGAAAAGAAAGTAAACAAACATTTTTATCAATAGATTCATATGCTTTTGACAGAAAAATTTATAAATTTTTGTTGAATTCTTTATTTTAATTTTTCTCACAAACATTTTTTTTTACATTGAGTATTTCAGCGCTGCGTAGGTACAGCTTTTAATATCGACAAGACGACACACGTTGGCTTGAAAATAAATTGATCGTCTTTAAGATCATAGTAATCGAGTAAAACTTTTATTAGCAAAACTTCCATCTTTTCGTTAAAATGTTTGATGTAAACAATGCGTTCTAAAACTTAAACTTCATATTCAATCAGCATAAACTACGCATCGCATCCGCATCGCAAATAAGCAGTGATGCCGCATCACTGCGCAAATGTTTGACGTTTCTGAATTTACACTACTTTTCTTGTATCCATTGTTTTGGAGATATTCAAATATTGCGATGTATTTGCAGTCTGAATTTCGAAATTCTAAAAATTACTTTTACTGACATCCGCCATATGAACATATGGTTTTTCTCCCATCTATATGATGTTTAATTATTTAGCGAGCATTTATCTTTGGTGTGGAGACTAACAGCCCTATTATGGCTATCAAATATCAACAAGATATTTGATAATAATTTATTCGTATCAACAAAATGAATGAATCGGTATTAAAAATGTTTGATGAATTGTGAACTGTATTAGATTTACGATCTATTGTGAATAAGTTGGGATTACGGTTGTCAAAAAATTTGATATTTATCAAATTTTCTATCAACCACAAATTTCTTGTTGATACGTATCAAATATTCGGGCGATTACAAATTTCTATTAACATCAAATCATAAAATTTATTTCCTTGTTTTTATTGTTAAAAAAACGACCTTAGACCGAAATGTCGTCGGTAGAGTTATATTTTGAGCCACAAAACAAAAACCAAATACAAATTTGAAACGTCAAACTTCAAAACAGGACCCATTCTCAATGATATTTTGATTAGCGTTCACAATGGGGTAAAAATTATCAATTGATACGCATAATACCAAATTGTCGATGAATTGATAGATGTTATCGAGTATCAAATAATTGATATGTGATAGCCATAATAGGGCTGTAAGGGCGCTGAAATTTAGCGCGAGCAGGATACTATGCTCAACTATGAAGATTTAGAGCAAACAATTTATGTCGAAAAATATTTTCCATAGTAACATCATTGAAATTATACAGTTGCTTACTTTTAGGGGTAGGTAAATTGCATTCCCTCAAAAATAGGTTCTAATCTAAGATGGTATAATACGGCGGTGACAAATTGAATGTCACCAAAATGCTTTCATTTAACTGATAAGCATTTTGTATTGGGAATTGTTAACTTAATTTTATCAGCCTTAATGGCGAAATAACTATACCCATAATTTCTGTTTGTGCACAACTATGGCAAGAATGTGCGTTCGAACAATTTGTTGCAATAAAAAGTCTTCATCACATCTCTTGCAACGTAAAAGATCCAGCTCAAACAACATTTAAGGTCGAACCAGGGCATCCATCCGACGTATTGCTGTTGCCGCTGAATGTCAATGAAATTCCATCAAGCATCCAATTTTACAAATAAGCAAACCATTCCAAGTGCGTGTAGAAGTGAAATGCAAAAGTACAACACACTTAATTGTGCACGGCCATTAGCAGTCAACGTCAAGTTAAACATTTGATCTCCGAGGAGTCGAGGAGCGCTAACATTTTGCACTTATAGCTGCTATCAGCATGCTCACCAACAGATAACTGTCAACAAATGGCTTAGCAAATAGAAAGCACCGCAATCGTATCGGAATCCGTTTCATCCAAAGCAGCAACGACACATGCGAGTATCACATCACCCTACATACGCATCGTGGATAAAGGTCATTATTCAGCCACTCCAATCATCATACAGAGAGTCCCAGCCGCCAGAGGTTGTGTACTCAGCTTGTTCGTGGCACGCAAGCAGTCGATTATCAGTACTAAACTGAGTAAATATTACATAGCAGAGGTGCAGCGCGGCTCGTTGCTGCTGTCGGTGTTGGTCTCACACTCGAATAGGCTTATAAGCGTGAAGATCTCTTCCTGAACAGCATCAGCATGATAGTAAAATTATATAAGATGACGGAACTGGTGGCCTCTCTAGCTGATATGGTTTCCAGCCAAGGCATCCATAGAATTCATTTTGACCGCAGCCACTGCACCACGCCGACTACTGCGCAGCAAATATGAATTCAACCTGACAGTTGGCGGGCGGCAGAGGCTATAAACGCCACCACCATCATCATCATCATCATCATCATCATCATCATCATCAGGCTCAACACGATTTAAATCGGGATGCAACGGAGAAGGAAGAAACATCGACTCTTGACTTGGTTGCGTAACGAAATGTGATTTGTGCAATACGCTCGGGGCCAAAGTAGGTACAGCTTAGCGCAGGTAATGGTTATGGAGGCGCTGTGCATGGTAGTAGCTGCACATATTGACAGAGTAGCTGCCTAGCCAGACTGACTTGGATTCGGCTTCTGGGCGGAAGTATTCAGAATTGATTTGATACGCTTTGCAGTTTTTCGACGTGGCTATGAATTGGAATGCGCAAAGTTGGTGAATCCGCTTCAGAAGGGTGCGGTTTGTTGTTATTTCCGACTGGAGGTGGAAGCCCGCAGTGGTACTTACTTACAAGTGCCATGCAGAATGGTGCGAGGATACAATGTGACCAGCAGCCTTTTTCTTATTATTCCAATGACGACAGTCTCCTACAGTAAGTGAGATCTTTTACTGTTCACAGTTCACACTGAACTATCAAGAAGCCATAAAGTTCTACTTTGTCTTAAGAGGCTGATGTATGCCGCAGATATTCTAAATATAAAGAAAAAGGAATTTATCTACAAATGAAAGTCGCCATTACCATGAATTACACAAAGAAGAATGAATAAGAAACTTTATTGAAAGATAAAACGTTTACACAGAGAGTGCTGCCAAATTATGTTCTTACTTACAACAGAGGCCTCTATCCAGAAACCGGACAAAAGTAGAAGGTTCTTCTGAAGCCAAATTATGTTCTACAATGCGGATAGAGGTCTCTCAGCAGTTGCTGACTTTAAGGCCCGAATTTGTGCGATTTCTTGACCCACGACTGCAGTATTTTGACGATGTCAATGTATTCCCTCCCTAGGTAGACCAAAAAGACTTTTATTGGGTGTTATTAGGTGTTGCCTTCGACCGCCGATCGATCAGAAGGGTACAAAAAATCCTCCCAAAAATTTAAAATACACATTCAAAAAGACCCCTAAAAAATAACCGACGAAAATTTCAAAAAAGTTACGAAAAACTATCCCAAAAACTCTCCGAAGACGAAAAGGCTGGACCTGCAGCTCTTGGAAACAGGTTTCTCAAAAATGGCTGAATAGAGTGAGAAATATTATTAACTTTCAAGTAAAGTTGCATTCACACCATCACGCACGCGCATTTTTGCACGAGACGGGACAGAGAGATCCCTTTGTCCGCAGTCAATGCTAATAAAGGCGTAAGAATGAGATCACAAATCAGACGCCTTAAGTGTCATGGATGTTCTACCCATAATTATAGATAAGTAAAATGGAAACAAACACAAGTTCCGGCGTACAACATCTCTACAATCACTTGAAAACATTTCTATTTCTGATTTAAAACATGTGAAATAAGAGTGGTTATTAGTTTCAATAAATTAAACCAACAATACATCAATCAGTTATACGAAATAAATAAATAATTATCCGTTCATCACTTCCGGAAGCCATTTTGTTTTATACGAAATCGAAATTTCGTAAGCAATCGCTATAAAAATATCAACATGCATAGCTTTCCCATAATTCCTACCACGTAAACAAGATGGCCGACCAAAAAACGTGTCACTTTTTTGTGCGTGTTAGGTAATACCGTCCCTTTCAATCACACGGCTATTTAGTATTTAGCATCCCTTTAATCTTCCGTGATAGGGATGTGTGACTGTGTAAATGCGGCATAAATCCGATTTCAAGTTGCTCCCGTATGAAAGGGACTTCTGAGATAAAACAAGGATCGCGTGAAATATGTCTTCAATTGTTTTCTATTCCATAGTGCTGCCAAATTATGTTCTTACTTACAACTTCCTCAGATTGCACATCACTGCAGTAATTGGTTACGAAGCTGCACATTTAATATTTGCCTCTCAGAAAGGGGCACAGGAGGGGTCAACTAAAAAAAAAAAACACCGAAATATTATCGTTTAAAGTCTAATAAAAATCTGCTAATACTGCAAAAAATCCCGCGGTGGGATCATATCCAAAAAAGAAAACCCCATCTCAGCGTACTCTAGTGGAATGTACCCTCAAAGTTTCATGATTCTACGGCTTGGCCTTCGCACTGTCTGTCACCGGACAGTTTTACTATATGGAAATGATGCCCCCACGCGTTGGTTCGGGCTCACGTCTGACGTTATAAAAGCAAACCAAACATATCCCGTCGTCAAAGAAAACCATTCCATGCAGCAAATAATTTCTGACAGCAATTCAGAGCAAGTGCGCAATTTTTCATCAATCATAGGTGCGTGCACACTTACAAATCATACATACGAGACTCGTTCTGGTTGAAAATCTGTAACACGATTAATTACTCCACTTAACACGACCCAATTCATTAGTTTTAATAAATTCTCTTCAGATGCATTTTAGACTACGCACCGCTCGCAATCTTATCTCGAGAGATAAGGCAAGAAACTATACTGGCAGCAACAACAAAACCAACTTCAAAAACTACTCACAATAAATCTCAGCACACAATCTCGATTGCAATGTAATTGCACCGAAACGAATGTCTGGCAAAGTTTCTCCCCCAATGCAGATATTCGTATACGCGCACCAGCATACGAAACACGCACACGCTTCAGAGTTAATTATGTGTCTGGAGGTACTTTAGCACTTAAGTATAATAGTTTTTGGTGGCGTTATACTGTGGCATTTATTAGCCTAAAGCCGAAAACGAATTCCGCGACTCTGCGAGACAAGTTGCTTACGCAAGTGCACGAATCAAATTACAAATAAAAACAGAACATGCGCATTTGCCGGGGCTATCGTGCGAACGAGGTGAACAAACGACAGCAGCGCACTTGTCTCGTAATAATAGTGGCTTGCATATGTCACAGCTATATTCGGATCAGTGGGTCTCAAATTGCCCAGTTTTATGATCTTCGGAATAGCCATGAGCCCAACTAAATGAACCAGGTGACATTTAGCGAAAAGACCAAGCGTTTTTGACACATTTCCCGGTCCCCGTTGCAAACAGCTATAATTGAAATGACTGCAAAATCGTCGTGACAGAGTTCTATGCTATCTACTTTGGCATCTGAAATCTGAGTCCAATCGAATAAAATATACTTTTACACTGATTGCATGTCCTCCAGCTCGAAAAGTTATTAAATAATATTCGATGGAAATGGCAAAACTAATTCTGCAATCGATAGATAGATATAGTAACCCAACCCATCGAATTATTGTAATAGCCTAACTATGTGGGGCCTCCCATTGAAATTGGACACCGACCATAGACTACTTTGGGCGATGTAACTGTGCACGCACTTGGTGTTCCGATTCGTGTAACGTGTTTTCTTCATGTGCCGATGAGTGACCGAAAGTGTCGCCTTCATTTGCATAGCAGTTTGTGCGAGACCATATGTAGATAATAATTAGCCGCAGAACAAGTTAGTCAATTAAATTTATTTACTCAAGCTCACGACTGATATAGTTAGGAGTAAGAGGATTACGAGGGTGGGTCAATAGGTTAGGTTGAATGGGATTGTGAGATCGTCACAAAAGACCAGGCACCACAGAGGGACCATCGCCCATCGTCATCCCCGGGAAGGTGGGTCAATAAATCCCTGAAACTTAACACAGATTGTGCCGTCAACTTAAATTTATATTTTTTTTTTGTCAAGAATCATCTTTCAAAAGAACGCACCCAAACTTTCAGACAGATCTGTCGAATAGTTTTGTTGTGGCAGCCATTTTATATATACTCGTACATGGGCGCAGTTATGTCGTTTTCCATTGGGCAAAAAAAAGCGTCCGGGAGAGTCTGGAATCGAAAAATCACTTCTAAAACCGTTCCACTGGCACAAAAAATACTCTTCTGGTGATTCTGAGAAGAGAATTTCGCTTCTCGATTTGAAGTCAGAATCCACTCAAGAAGCACTCATACATGTGTAATTTAAGTATTTTCTACAAGTCGCCACTTCAATAAAAGAGGAGCGCAGTAGATCACAAAAAAAAATGCAGTAGATTCGGTTTTTCAGAAGTAGATTTTTTGTTATACAAAAACAACGATCAATTGCTTAAAACTATATTAATCATCACTTTAATGTTTTTTTTACACAAAAAGTTCACAATAAGTTGGCTTCGTTCAGAGATTCTTTACAGGGGTTATTTTTATGCATGGGTTTTGTACAGCTGTTTAAGAGAATGTTTATCAAACAAAAAAAGTTCAGTATATTGGATTTAGTGGCAGTAGATTTATTTTTTGCAAAAAGTGCAGTGTGCAAAGTGGCAACGCTGGTCAGCTGATATATTATTATATATTATATATATATATATATAGGTTATGTCAGCAGCCCAACTAAACAGGGATCGACTCTTTTAAACGGAAAAACCCAACAGATGTGCCAACAGAAGACGACCTCCCAAGAAAGCTAGCAAACTGGGATATCACATACATATGGAAGTTATAAAACGGCAGATGTGAAAACAATAAGACGACCTTCCAAGAAGGGATATTTCGAAGTCATAAAACGGCAGATGCACCGACAAAAGAGACGATGCGAGCACCAAACAAGAAACCGCGCCTTGAACACATAAATAAAGGGTGATTTTTTAAGAGGTTTAGAACTTTTTTAAAAAAAAAAACACAAAAAATTCGAAAAAATTAATGAAATATTTATTTGAATCGATAGTTTGAACCTTGCAATTTAATGTTTAAAGATAATTTCATGCAAATGTTGACCGCGGCTGCGTCTCAGGTAGCCCATCCGCTGAGTCCAATTTTGGCATACTCTTTCACACATATCGGCCGGTATCTCACGAATGAATGCATGGATGTTGGCTTCCAGTGCGTCAATCGAAGCGGGCTTGTCCCTATACACATTAGCCTTGGCATACCCCCACAAAAAATAATCTAATGGTGTCAAATCGCACGATCTAGGCGGCCAATTGACCGGCCCGGAACGTGAAATTAACTGTTCACCAAACTCGCCTCGCAATTGCGCCATTGTTTCGCGTGCTGTGTGGCATGTGGCACCGTCTTGTTGAAACCACATATCATGCAAGTCAAAAACTTCCATTTCGGGCAAAAAAAAGTTTGTTATCATCGCTCGGTAGCGTTCACCATTGACAGTAACGCTGCGATTCGCATCATCTTTGAAGAAATATGGCCCAATAATGCCGCCGGCCCATAAACCGCACCAAACAGTGGCTTTTTCGGGATGCATTGGTAGCTGTTGCAATGCTTCTGGCTGATCTTCACTCCAAATGCGGCAATTTTGCTTATTTACGTACCCATTCAACCAAAAATGAGCCTCATCGCTGAACACAATTTTTCGATAAAAAAGCGGATCCTCGGCCAGCTTTCCAAGAGCCCATTCACCAAAAATTCGGCGTTGTGGTAGGTCGGCTGGCTTTCGTTCTTGCACCAGCTGTATCTTAAAAGGCTTTACGCCCAAATCCTTCCGCAAAATTTTCCACGTAGTGCTGTAACAAAGGCCTAACTGCTGGGAACGGCGCCGAATCGACATTTCGCGGTCTTCTGTCACACTAGCTGATACGGCCGCAATATTTTCTTCACTACGCACAGTACGTAAACGTGTTGGTGGTTTAATGTCCAACAAAGTAAATTTGGTGCGAAATTTGGTCACAATCTTCCGAATAGACTGCTCAGAAGGTCGAGAATGCCGATCATAAAATGGAAGCAGCGCGCGATGAACATTTCGAACCGAGCACGAATTTTGATAGTAAAATTCAATAATTTGCAAGCGTTGTTCATTTGTAAGACGATCCATGGTTAAATTGCAAACCCAACTGAAGCTGTTTGACAGTGACACAAGGTACTAAACACACGTCAGCTGTCAAAACCAGTGTTGCCAAAACCAAACCAGCTAAAAAATCACCCTTTAGTAGCGTTTCTCGCTTATAGTAGTTAGTTTTTAAGAAGACTTAAATAAAAGAAGAGCTCTTGCTCTAAAAAAATAAAAAACCATTAAATTTTAGTTAAAATTGGCGCAGTCGGTAGGATAGCTATCAAAAAAATGTACACGTTTACTACATAAAAAAATAAAAATAGCTATCTAGTGATACGAACGAAAATCGTCACACACAAAGTAAAACCTTCCGTGAATACTTTAATGAACTTAAAGTTTAAAATCAGTGGAAATCAAAATAGGAAACACTTTATAGACCATAAAGTTTAAGTTATTCTCATTGTGAATACCCTATCGAACATAGTGTTTAAATTCATAAAAATCTATACACTCTAGTGAACCCAGAGTTTAAGTATAAAATCTTTAAAACAAATAAAGAACAAAACCAAGTAGAATTCTTTAAAGCAGATAAAGAAAAACTACAAAGTGAATTAGTTTAATAACCAATGTCAACGTAAACGACTAATGTTATGAAGTTCCATAGAGGAAAAACTAATTAGAGACCGAGCAGATGAACAAATTATTCAAAAGGAAGAAACCAACAAAACCCGATTCATATGAAGAAGGAAGCACAACGGACGAAGAAGACGATCATTTGATACAAATCAGAAACGCACCGATACCAGCAAGTTGTAAGAATATTTTAAGTATTAATTCTAAGAAAAATAATTGTGAAAATAGTGAAAGTAGTTCTGACATAGTAATTAAAAAAGAAAATATTAAAATGGCTTTAACATTAACACTAGACCCACTTAAGTACATCGAGAAACTAAGTACGTTTGACGGTAGAAGAGAAGACTTGTATACGTTCATAGCCAATGTAGAAGGAATTATTCCAACATTGAATAAATATGATGACCAATCACAATTAATGTGTATCAACATATTAAAATCAAAATTGATAGGTAAAGCAAAAAGATGCGTAGAAATTCATGCACATCTAAATAAATGGATAGAGATAAAAGAATTATTAGTAAGCAATTTTGGAGGATTCAAAAGTAGCTTTCAATTATACGACGACCTTCGTCAAATAAACTACAAAAACAATGTAATGACATTTTATAACGAGATACAGAAAACGTTATGTGAATTAAATCAGAAAACAGTGCAAGAAAATAAACCACTTGATATACCTCATAATAACCAAACTGCATTAGACACTTTTTAAGAAAAATTACCTATTCATATGAGAACAGTATTATTCTCACTAAAACCAACTAGCCTACAAGCAGCATTATACGAACTAACTCAGGCAGGATTCATAGAAGAAAGAAGGGAATAAAGATCTGAACCTAAAAGACAGAATTATATACCACAAAAACCTTATCAAAATTATTTTCAACCAAAAAATCCAGTAAATATCAGACCACCAGTCAACTATTATAATAATAATCCCAATAATAACTATAGAAATCCCAATTACAAAGGTAATAATTACAACCCCAATTACTACAACAGAAGTCAGAATGTAGAGCAAATGGAAATAGATCCCACTAGTAGTCAACTTAGAAGAGTACAACCTCAACAAATAAACCATTCTAATAACGAATTGGAATTAAGAACAAACCAAAATTTTCAGTATCCGGCCTCGGAACCACCGTTACCGGATTGCCATTTATTAAACTAGTAAAAAACAAACAAACTATCCGAATGCTAATAGACACGGGAGCAACGAATAGTTTAATAAATAGAAATAATGCCCCACAAAACTATATCATAAAAAGAGAAAAACCTTTAACTTTAAAAACCGTAGGAACTCCAGTAATAATAAATGAAGAAATAAAAATCCCAAAAGAAAGATTTATTTACAATGTTGTAGAAGATTGTGTATTCCAAATACTAGATTTCAATCAACATTTCAATGGAATTATAGGAAATAATATATTAATCCCTAACCAAAGTAAGATCGATTTTAGAACAAAAACTTTAGAATTAAATAATGAAATAATACCTTTATTCTTCAGTATAGACGAAGAAAAAGAATATGAAAAAGAAATAAATTACTTTAATAATATAGAACCACGAAGTTCCATTTTCGACGAACTAGAAACTAAAAGGTTAGACCATTTAAATGCCGAAGAGCATACAAAATTAACAGAATTACTAAAAAACAATGAAAAAACATTTTTTCACAAGGGAGACGACCTGAGTTTCACATCTCATGTAAAACATAAAATAGCAACAACAAGTGATGAACCAATTTTCTCCAGAATCTATAGGTATCCAGAAGTCCATAAAAAGGAAGTAGATAAACAGATAGATGAGTTATTAAAACAACAAATAATAGTAAAAAGCACTAGTCCATATAACGCACCCATATGGATAGTACCTAAAAAAGAAGACAAAACAGGAGAAAAAGAATGGCGAATCGTCATCGATTATAGAAAGCTAAATAATGTAACCAAAGAGGATAAATTCCCGATACCAATAATGGAAGATATTCTAGATAAAATGGGAAGAGCAAATTATTTTACTACTTTAGATTTGACAAAAGGATTTTACCAGATAGAGGTAGAACCAGAAGATAGAGAGAAAACTGCATTCTCTACTTTATCAGGACATTATGAATTCGCTAGAATGCCATTCGGTCTCAAAAACGCACCGGCGACATTTCAGCGTATGATGAATGAAGTATTAAAAGAATTTGTAGGAAAAATATGTTATGTATATTTAGACGATATAATAATATTTAGCACGTCACTAGAAGAACACCTCTCTTCTCTCGAAAAAGTATTAAAGAAACTCCAAAGCGTAAATTTGAGAGTATCTCTTAACAAATGCGATTTCTTAAAGAAAGAAAGTGAATTTTTAGGACATATAATAACTCCAGAAGGCATTAAACCAAATCCAGAAAAGTTAAAAACAATACAAAAATTCCCTATACCCACAACTATAAAAGAAATACAGTCATTTTTAGGATTAACAGGTTATTACCGCAAATTTATAAATGACTATGCAAAAATTATAAAACCCATGACACTTTGTTTAAAGAAAAATAGCAAAATAAATATAGAAAACAAAGATTATAAGGACTCATTTGAGAAAGTAAAACTTGCGATGCAAGACACACTCATTAACAAACACCCAGATTTCTCAAAAGAATTTACTTTGACTACAGATGCAAGTAACTTTGCAATAGGAGCCGTGTTAAGTCAAAACCAGGGACCATTAGGATTTGCAAGTAGAACTTTAAATAAACATGAATGTAATTATTCAACGATAGAAAAGGAATTGTTAGCCATAGTATGGGCAACGAAACAGTTTCGTCACTATCTTTACGGTAGAAGATTTAAAATATTAACCGATCATCGACCATTAGCATGGTTGCATAATCTAAAAGAACCTAATAGTAAGTTACAAAGATGGAAGATTAAATTAGAAGAATATGACTTTGATATAAGATACCTAGCAGGAAAAGAAAATAAAGTTGCAGATGCACTTTCAAGAATAAAGATAGATACAATAAATGCATTAGAAGAAGAAGAAGATTTAGTTAGCACCAGACATAGCGTAATATCAGATAGCTCCAATCTAATATCAATCACAGAGAAACCCTTGAACATATTCAAAAGACAAATAATATTAGAAAAGGGAGAAAATACCATAGAAGAGATAACTTTCCCATTCCCAGGAAAGAGAAGAATAAAAATAACCAGAAAAAACTTCAGCAAAGAAACCTATGAATACATAATAAAAGAATGTGATACGAACACAATAAACTGTATTTATACGACAGAAGATAAATCATTTCTAGAGTTCCAAGATTATTGGAAACTACACCATAATAATCAGAAACTCCTTAGGACAAAAACCTATTTAATTGACATTAAAACTCCAGAAACCGAAGAAGAAATAAATAAAATACATTTAAATTATAATCATACAGGAATTGAAAAAACCTATTTAGAAATAAAAAGAAAATATTACTCACCAAATATGAAAGAACTTATAACAAAAGTGATTAACAATTGCGAACGTTGCAATCTTAAAATAGAAAGAAACCCAATAAAACTCCCATACGAGAAAACAATCACACCAAAAGGTCCACACCAATCTTATCACATGGATATATGGATACTTCCCCACTCAACAAAATATCTCACATGTATAGACAAATTCAGCAAATTCGTATGTGTAGAAAAACTTAAAACCAAAAACCAAAAGGATGTATTAAATACCATAACAAAAATCTTTACCTACATGACCAAACCAAAATATATCGTACTAGATAACGATCCTTCATTTCAAACCTATACAGTAAAAGAATACTTTAGAGAGAAGGAGATAGAAATTCATTTCACAACTCCTTACAGACACACAGGAAACTCTGATATCGAAAGAGTACACAGCACGCTAAATGAGCATTTAAGAATTTTAGAAGGGTCAGACAACTTAGTCGACAACGTACTACGTGCAGTAGAGGTTTACAATCAAACAATACATTTGACCACTAAAGAAAAACCAGTAGACATTCATTTGAATAGAGTAAATATAAAACTAGTGCGCGAACGAATAGAAAGCAATAAAGAAAAAATATTAAAGAAGTTAAATAAAAATAGGAGTGATAAAGAAATTAACCCTAGTTATACTAAAATAAATAATCCCGAGCGATTTGACAAACTAAAGACAAAACATAAAAAAATAAGCATTATAAAACAACAAGACAAGAAAGTCACTATAAGACCACACGTACGAATACAAGTCTTGCACAAAGACCAATTCAGGAGAAAGAAAAAATTTGCAACCACCCAACATGAAAGCAGTAGTGATAATCTTAATGATTATTCTGTACAAGCAGATAACGGTAGTACAACCACAGGAAATACAAATTAATGAAATTAAACAAGAATTTCTTATAATAGAAAGTGAAAAGGTAGAACTTATAGAAAAATATAATACAATGATACATTTAATTAACTTAACCGATTATAAAGGACTAATCGAACAATTAAAAGCACAGTATAAATTAATGCCAGAAAAGCATTATAAACAACTTAGTGAAATAATCAAATTAGAACAAAAAATTGATACCCTAATCCCACATCACATATTAAAAAGAGGATTAATAAATTTAGGAGGTTCCATCTTGAAATTCATATTCGGAGCAATGGATGACGATGATAGAATAGAAATAGAAAAGAACCTTAAAACACTAGAAGAAAATAAGCATAATACCATAGATAACTTAAATAAACAAATAAAGATAAACGATCATTTTAATAATCAGTTTAAAAATTTAAGTGAATTAATGAACCAAGGTATCGAAACAGTTAATAAATTAAGAAACAGAAGCAGTGATATTGATAACCTTCGTATAGAAATAGAATTCAATAACAACATAAGAGAAATGAGAGAAACTTTAGGAAAAATAGAAGACGTAATATTGACTAGCAGAACAGGAATACTAACACAAAACATTATTACAAGCCAAGAAATTAAAGAGAATAATATCGCATTTGAAAAATTAAAAGAATTAAAAATCAATTTAGCAACGTACAAAGAAAATATTTTAGTAATTGTATTAATTCCCCAATATTCCAACCAAACATTTAATAAAATATACATTCAAAACTTTCCTATAAATAGTAAAATTATAGATTTACAAACTAATAACTTCCTAGAATTGAATAAAAGATTATATTATATAACTAAAGAAATAAAAAATTTACAAATATTAAAGGACGATTGTATAGAAAATATATTAATAAACAAACAAATGAAATGCAAAACTAAAAAATATGAAGATAAAAATGTAATAATAGAAAAAGAAAAATATCTAATAATTAAGAATCTAGAAAAAACCGAAATACAACAAAATTGTAATAATCTAAACTACATACTAGAAGGAAATTACTTAATAAAAGCAGAGAACTGTAAAATTTCAATGAACAATGTAATTTATAATAGAAAGTATTACAAAGACGAAAAGATAATACCTGTACTAAACTATAACTTTTCAAATGAATATTTGGAAGAAGTCAGGTATGAATCCATTGATAATTTAAAAAAAATAATAGAAATAAAAAATGAAAAGGAAACACAGTATATTTTTAGTCTCTCAACAACTTTATTAATCATTGCGATCATTGTGATAATAATATTATACAAAATAAAGAGACAAAATAAAACTATAATAAATCTACCTCCAGTCATAAACGAACCGAAGGAAGACTCCAAGGAGGGAGGGGTTATGTCAGCAGCCCAACTAAACAGGGATCGACTCTTTTAAACGGAAAAACCCAACAGATGTGCCAACAGAAGACGACCTCCCAAGAAAGCTAGCAAACTGGGATATCACATACATATGGAAGTTATAAAACGGCAGATGTGAAAACAATAAGACGACCTTCCAAGAAGGGATATTTCGAAGTCATAAAACGGCAGATGCACCGACAAAAGAGACGATGCGAGCACCAAACAAGAAACCGCGCCTTGAACACATAAATAGTAGCGTTTCTCGCTTATAGTAGTTAGTTTTTAAGAAGACTTAAATAAAAGAAGAGCTCTTGCTCTAAAAAAATAAAAAACCATTAAATTTTAGTTAAAATTTATATATATATATATATATATATATAGATTATTTTTTGGCATTTCACCAATACTTTTGTGGATTCTTTCAGAAGCGGTTGTGTTGTTCCATTGGATTTCAGAATGAGTGGATCTCCGAGTGAAACCAATGGAAAACGACATTAGTGTGCTGCAGAGATGAATGAATAAAACAGATGGATATCTTTCGTGCGTCTATCCCCCCAGCGGTATCTCTCGAGAACAAGTGATATTCAAAGGTGTTTGTCGGCCATAAGGTGGCGCATCGGCAAAATAATTGTTCAGCCCACAAAGTTCAGAACCTGTATGGAGCTCGATAAATAGTTAAAAAAAGGATGCTCACCCTAGATTGCCCTATCCAATCACCCACAAGGCACTCTGGTATAGAGTAAAGAGTAGCCAACAGTCACTGAAAATTTGTCTTTTCTTCGAATTTGTGAACTGTGCCTGACAGCTAGTTCTACTCTAAATCTACTACATTTAGCTTAAATCTATTGCGAACTCCGTTTTTACAGTGCAAATGGCTTAAAGTTGCAAGAAAGCACATTCTTGTTGTTGCTGAGCTTGCGCTACTTCATTGTGTACAGTGGTGCCATTTTGGCATTTTTTATGGTAAATCTAGCATATTTTAACCTTAAATTGCATATAAGTATAAATAAAATATGCTATATGCAATCTGGCATATTTAAAATTTTTAACATAAAAACCCATCATAAGAAATATTTTCGTGGTATATTTTGCTATACAAATAACGAACGCATCCATCAAAATTTTCTGTATTTGGCATTATGAAGATTTGTATGAAAAATTTGTCAATTTGAAGTATCAGCTGTCATAGTGTTAAACCTTGAAATCAAAAACCTAAGCAAAAGTCAACTGCCCTTATTGACCTTATTTTTGTTGTTTTTTTTACTTTTTTTTTGATAAAGTTGTTGTTTCAAACTTTAGCATATTTTGTGTTATTCCTCCATATAATTTAGAATATTTATTTCTTAATTTAGCATATTCCGTTAGAAAATTTCTGGCAACACTGGGTGTGCACGTTTATTTTCAACAATCAACTATTGTGAGTAAGAGACATTTTTTTATTTCTAGTTCCTTGGAATCAGCGTTGCCACAATGATACAAGTGTAACAAAAGTGTTACCCTTTTTAATTATTTTATAGTTTTATTACAATGCTACTTTTTTCGCTTTGTTACACTTTTCCCCAATAAAATCTTTTTTTGTTTTTCTCGCTCAAAAATATTGAAAAGTTGAACTGGCAGCACTTTTATCTTTCGAACAAACTTCTATCAATTTCTGTCAATGCATTTGTTTACACAGAGCACAAGTTGTGCAAAACGTCAAACTACGAGTGGGAATGGGAATGGGATGGAACGAGAAAATACAACAATATTTTTCTATCTCGCCGTGTTCTACGGCTCGTGGTAAATAAAGTTTGTGAAATAGAATGTGAAATCTACTTCGATGGTCAATAATTTTGTTTATTTTTTGTTTTTTTTTTATTTGTTAAACACAAAATGGATTTTTTTGAGTTGATGTTTTTATTATTAACTTTTTGTTGAGTTTGTTGCATATTTTTCCCATTTGTTACATTTTTGAAAAATATTCTTACACTTTTAAGAAAAAAACTGCGGCAACATTGCTTACAATTCGAGTTTATTTTTATTTCTACGCATATTATATGCTTGACAGAACTAAAAACAACTTGAACATAGTAGGTAACATCTGTCGTCATAAGAGTTATAGGCTCGGGTTTTTCTTTAGAGATGGGTTTAAATTGTTTAAATAAAAGTAATTTAGAAATCGGCTTAGCTAACTCCGATTTAGTTCAATAAGAAATTAATCAACTACGAAAATTATCCAATACCTTCAAATACAGTTCCTTTCTGTTTTATACAGAACGGATTGTCACCGCATGTCAGCATGAACGAGTGTACCAGTCTAGTTTGCAGGGACTGCACTCAACCGGGTTATATCCGCCACCTCAAATCTAGGTACATATCAGTACCAATATGGGCACATTCAAAAACTATTTTGTGTTAAGTCGGCTCGATTGATCTAGACTAGTTGTACACTGATCGCAAAAACAAGATTAGTTGACAACGTCACTTTTCCTACATCAGCCGCATTATACAAAATGTCAGTCATCAATTTGTTGACCTTCCATAAACGTAAACTTAAAAAACTGTTAACTTGACCAATCCATCCCAGTTAAAACTGAAATTTCAAGTCGCCTCTGTCTTGCTAAACCAGTTTTTTGAACGCCCCCATGTGCTGATTTGAATCTCTTCGCATCGCCATCTTCGGTTAAATGTCATTTTTATAAACGGTGCTTAAAGTTTCCACTTTGTATTTTTTTACCTCAGCCGTGTTTGGTAGCTTTATAGTTTATTTTTGTACAATTTGAACTGTTTAAAATTATAGAAAATCTTGAATAAGGTTAAAACCTCTTAAAAGGGACACTCTGTATTGTGGGCAATCTATGTAGAAACCTAAAAAAATTACGCGAAATTTCTGTAATTTGATGACACAGCCGACCGGAACCAAACTTAAATCACAGTTGAAAACAAGACACGGAAGCATACTTTTGCCTCTCCCTCACATTAATTTCAACAAATTTCACTCCACTAGCTTGAGGCCCTTATTTGTTACTTTCTAGTTTCCACTCCGGCAGTCTGGCCTTAGGGGCCCTTAAATCAGAGGTATTACGAGTAACGAGTGCCCATAAAATCCACTTTAGATAGGTGAACTGAAATGGATACTCCTCAGCGAAACAGACACATGTTGCACTCGCATAAAGCTCTAAAAGAACTAGGTCATTACTTAAGTTAAGTATTAGTTTCAACAAAGCGACGTCTATATTGGTTCACTTGTGACAAATGCAGTAGGGTGACTCTGTCATCGTCACACTGAAGTGAAGACATAAAAGCCTTCGTGACTATTTCCTATATTGCGTACAAGCGAGGTTTTGCTTTTCTATACCAATATAGCGTTACCACACGCAATTCATGTGGGGTTCGGATTAACGCGGTGATTGGTTACGAATAAGCTCTGCTGCTTCAAAAATTAAAATTCGTACAACTTCGCATCGGCCAAGTATGACAAGTGTTACTCATTGGCAATGCTGGCAATCTCAGGGTAGCTCATATGAATCTGTCTGTCGTTTTTTTTTTCTATCTGCATTCCAATCGTGTTATCCAGCTTACATAAATGTTTTCGGTGAATGGCAGTAAAATATTAAATCTACCACGGTCATCACAGGACTGAATTATGATTTTTATATGACTCTTTGTCCCATCGTGATATCGTGAAGATTATGTTTTTATTTTTATTAGGTTAGGTGTGGGACTGCTGATTTGTTTTGATAGCGGTAAAGGCTGTGTAGTGTGTAAGGCTGAAAGGGGATTATTACAAATGTAACAACGTATAACCGCAATAAAGTCTTTGTTAGCTGGTTTCTCCTGAAAGATTCGGAATTTTTTTTTATGACAATAGTTTGGTTTTATAGAATTTTATTTAAAAAAAAATTAATAAAATGGACAATCTATTGAAATTTTATTAAATGTGTTTATTGCCCACGTGCTGTGTGATTATTGTAGCACCTTAAATAGTTAAATGAATTGATATAGAAGTTTTAACGTCATAAATAAAAGATCAAATGGGATAAGCGGTTTTATGACACTTTTGAAATTTAAAATTATGAAGAATTCTTCGACGATAAACCCGGTTTAGGAGCGTGGACAGCGTCAAAAGTGGATTAAAATGTTAGCGTTTCGTGGAATTTGATATTGGACGTATATTGACGGGTGGTAGAGGCAGGGCTACCGTTGAACATTTTTAGAAAATCGCCACGTAACCACAACTGGTATTACATCTGCGACTTGGTAAAAGTCTTAAAAAGCTTATCTGCGACTTTTGTACGAGGTTGTATAATCACAGTAAAATTCAGTCGAAACCCGTTTTCTCTAGTTTTTGAGCTCTAAAGTAACCACCATTTAGCGTACAACTGCTCGAACTCGTTTTGGAAATCTATACTTTGACTTGAGACGAGTAATCAAGATTTTATGAAAGAAATTTTCTTGGCATTGCAAGTAAATAATCTAAAACGAGAACTATAAAGCTTGCGAGTACATTTTCCATTATGTGCGCCTGTGCGTTCGGATAGTTCGCCCCCGTAAACTTGGAGATGGTTCGCTGGGAAGATTGCGTAAACACTCTTGTATGCATTTGCAAAAGCTTTTGTTATTTTTCCACCGGCCACCGGTATATAAATTAGGAATCTATTGGCCCAAATTCATAGCTGTGTTTTGGTAAGCTATTTTTATTTAGTTCCATATGGAGTTTACCTAAGTCATAAACAATTTGAACGCATCCCTAAACGAATAGTCCGAGACCAACTTGACCAAATAGGTATTTTTGAGTTCTGTTAAACGTCAAAAATCTCTGATTGTTAAGAACTTCCTAAGCTACTAAAAAAAACTGTCACTCCCTTGCAACAATTATGAGAGTTTTGATAGTTGCACAACAAAATAAAGCAATCTTTAAAATTTACTCCCACCCACATGGCTGACACTGCCCGCTTAAAGGTCTTCTTTATCGGATTGTAAAACTTATCACAAAAGGATTATATAGGTTTTAGCGGTATTGGCATCAAGAACTCTCCCGCATTTGTTTTTACTAGACCATTAACTAAGTATTAAATAGACCGTCAGCTCTTATTTTTAATACTAAGTTAATACTTAATTTATGCCATTAAGTACTAAAAGTGTTTTGTCTTTTTTTCCACGTCTCACTTGTTAGGATTGGTTTGATTTAAGCCCCGCAAAAGGAATCTTTACTACAAAAAAAATGTATATATTAGCGTACCCGACGGAGGTAAAAAAAGCACGTAGAAGTGTAAGTAGTACACATCGCCAGGTTGATGCCAATCAGTGCGCACCCTATACCTGACATATCCATCGTTAGCGCAAACTTGCGGATAACTATGCCAATACACGGACTACCATACTTATCGAACCCTGCTAACATATTCGCAAGCTTAATAATTGCGTACACGCAGCTGCTATTCCGGAAGATTAAAATCGTAATTTCCTATCCAATAAAATTGTCTATCGCATGAAAACATCCACACTCACATGGAATAAATATGTCAACATTTTCCTTCAGTTTAGTTTACATCAAACCTCGGAGAGATACGCTCTCGAGTATCGCGCAAACATTTAATGATTTTTGAAAGTAGTAAGGATATATTTCGAATTCATCGATGGATTTGGAAACTCTGCGGATTTATTCCAGCCGAGAACGAACGAATACTTTATTGGTTGTGGGTTTTTTTTATTACGTTTGGCATACAGTTTATCTATCCCATTCACTTGGCCATGGGTTTGTTTGAAGCTCACAGTAAAAGTGAAGTCTTAAGCAACCTTTCAATTTTGCTGACGGTTCTGCAATGCTCCCTAAAGTTCTTCCTAATTTGGTACAATTTGGATAACATTTGGCTCGTCGAGGATATGTTTACAACAATGGATGCACGCATTCAAAGTAAGGACGAAAGGAGGCACTTTCGCAGAACCATTCAAACCTGTATGCGTATCGCCTACGCTATCGGCTATGTGTATACAAGTACAAGCATGCTATCGCAATTAGCTACATTACTTACGATCGAAACACGACTCATGTATCCGGGGTGGTTTCCATTCGATTGGAAAAATTCTACTTCCAACTATTGGATAGCCAATGTGTACCAGATCATCTGCGAAATTATCCAAACCATGGCCACCTATGGGAGTGACACCTATACGACATTAACCTTGGCGACGTTAAGTGGGCATACACAATTACTCGCAATGAGGTTGTCAAAATTGGGAACAGACCCCAGCAAGAGCCTTAAGCAAAACAACGTTGAGCTGAGGATGTGCATCCTGGACCACAAAAATTTGATCAGGTAGGTGGTGCGATACAGCCTACGTTGCAATCTGTAACTGTCGGTTTTTTATTGCAGGCTTTATCACTTGTTGAGCAAAGTGCTCTCGGTTGGAATGTTCTTTCAAATACTATGTACGGGCATAAACATGGCATGCTCCATAACGTACTTGGTATTCTACGTTGAGAATGTGACGACTCTTCTCTATTACTGTATTTATCTCATAGCATTGTGCCTGCAAATCTATCCGAGCTGTTATTTCGGAAGCCAGTTTGAAATCGAGTTTAAAAAGTTGCCATACGCATTGTTCTCGTGCAACTGGTTGGACCAGGACAGAGAATTTAGACAAAACCTTTGTACATTTTCGTTACGTGGTCTACACAGAACCGAATTTATTTGCATGGGATTCTTTAAAATTAATTTAAGTTCATTTGTGGCAGCAGTCAAAAGTTCATATTCGCTTTTAAGTTTAATTGAGCAGAGTAAGTAGTGTTGCGTGGGATCTGTAACACGAGACTCAAAGTCCACAAGTCTCTGAATTTATGAACAAATTTTAAGAATGTGAATTTAACTATACTGCAAGTACTTGTGGTATTGTTTTGTTTGGCTGTAATTATCCTAAAGTCGCTTAAACGCTCATCGTGAAGCTGCACGCGCAATTTAATTGAACATCAACGACAGCACTCATTGACCTTAGCTGAACGACTTCGACTGCAAATAGCCCATACAGGCAAACACACCGGCAACGGTAAACATACGAGTGCGTGCAAATCTGCTGCTGCTGCAGCGGCAGTTCTAGTCATTGTTGTTGGCAACGGTAGTAGTCAATGTTGTTATTTCTCTACTTTTCATTTTTCATTTTCGCCAGAAAAAAGACAGAAAGTCAGTCGATTGCATATAAAGTTAACCGCCTGCTCATTAAAGTTTTCATTTAGAATTTACAGGATGTTGTTTTAAATAAAGTGCAATATCCATTGTAGTATTGTTTTCGTTACACTTAAATTCTTATTTGCTTGTTAAATGTCAAAATAAAACACTAACACTTGAATGTTGCTGTGTTTCTTTTAACCGTTCATCAGTTCTGTTAACTATTCGCAAGAGGAGTAGGTATACTAGAATAATGCTGGACTTTTAAGTTTTACGAATTTTTACTAACTCTTACGAATTTTTACTCGATGCCGTTCCATAACTCGAAAAATTCGTAAAAGAAGTCATAAGCGAAAAAGCGACATCGAAAAAATACGCCTCTTTGAAAATAAGTTTTACTGATTTACAATTTAATACTTCACCACGAAAATTAAGAGAACACGTTATTTATGTCAAAAAATGTTCGTTTCAACAGTCAGTTGTTGGTCAACACCTCGCAGATATAATGCCCCTGAATTAAAATTACACAATTGCTATAAATATAAGATGATTTATATTTGAATACGGCGAATACGGCAATACGGCGACGACAAATTGAATGTCACCAAAATGGTTTCAGTTGAGCGTTTTCTATGGGAATTTCTCAACTTAATTTGTTTGTACACGTCTATGACACAGTAGCTTTCGAATGATACAAGTTTCTTTCGAACTATGAAATGATCATAATAAATACTAACAAAGTGTACGGAAACTTTGGATGTTCGCTTTATTAATATAATGAAAAGACAAAAATCAAAATATATAACTGTATTCTATTTTTGACCGGATTTCTTGCCAACAAACTTACAAATTTGTATTTTAGCTTTTGACCGATTTTGGTCGGATTTGAGCGGACTCACATTTTTTTGCAGTGGCAACACTGTTGATAATTGCGTGCACGCAGCTGATATTCCTTTTGATTTAAATCATAATTACCTATAAAATGCAATTGTCTATCGCATAAAACCATCCACACTCTCACATGCAATAAATAGGTTAACGTTTCGCTTCAGTTTAGTTTGCGTCAAACCTCAGACAGCGACACACTATAGACCTTTTATCGAGCTAAATTTTAATGGTTGTGGAAAGCAGTACGGACATTTTCCGAATTCATCGACGGATTTGGAAAGTCTTCGGGTTCCTACCGCCCAAAAAGAATCGAATCCTTTATTCGTTGTGGTTTTTTGTTATTTCATTTGGCATAATGTTTTGGTATCCCTCTCACTTGGCCATCACTTTGTTCGCAGCTAACACAAAAAATGAAGTTTTTAGTAGTCTTTCAATACTGATAACAGATATGCTGTTCTCCCTAAAGTTCTTCCTAATTTGGTACAACTTGGAAAACATTTGGCTCGTCCAGGAAATCTTTACAACAATGGACGCACGCATTCAAAGTAAGGACGAAAGGAGACACTTTCGCAGAACCATCGCCACCTGCAAGCGTGTAATTTATTTATTTATTTATTTTTGAGAGGGGTTGTTGTACTGCGACCTTTTGGTCTATTGTACCCCCTGCTAACGCCTTAGTGAGGTATATGCCCTCATACGAGTTCCCCTCCCATTATAATTCCTTTCGGAATCATTTTAGAGGTTCTTGTACTCTCGTTTCTCCTTGGCGGAAGAAATCCGTCCTATAGCACTCTCTCTAGTCCAGTTTCCTTTAAGAATCTTAGGATGAGAGCTGGCTCCAGTGACCGTATTTCCTCATCAGATAGTTGGTACTTGCCCAAGTATTTCAGTCTTTTGTGGGTCAATGCCCCACACGATCCCAGCACGTGTTCTGGGATTTCACTGGACTCATCGCAAAATCGGCAGAGACCTTCTTCAGATATACCCAGTTTCCTAAGGTGTTCCTTGAGTCTACAATGCCCCGTTAGAAAGCCCGTTAGGATACGGAGGTTATTTTTACTCATGCCGATGCAAGCTTGGAATCTTTTCCGGTTGTATTGTCCCAGAAGTTTTTTAGCCTGCCTCATGCCTTGAGTGTTGTGCCAAGTTCTTGCCCTGTTTTCTTTCTCTAGTTTCCTAAATTCTTCTTTGAGGGTGTGATCCCCTATTCCGCAGAATGGTTCAGGACCTATGAAAGCTTCAGATGCTCCCTTTCTTGCTAGGGAGTCGGCCATTTCATTACCCTCTATTCCCATGTGGCCAGGTACCCAGCAGAGGGTTATTTTGTTTCTCCTACCCAATTCATTTAATTTTTGTAGGCATTCCCATACAAGTTTGGATTGGATGATGTAGGAGTTGAGTGCCATAATTGCAGCCTGACTGTCTGACATTATAGCTATATCACAGTTGGTTATGTTTCTGTCGAGGTTGATTTGGACGCATCTATCTATGGCATAGATTTCGGCCTGAAAGATGCTGGTACTTTTGCCCATTGGTTCAGAATATTTGGTTCTAGGCCCGCATACTCCCACTCCAGTTCCCTCATCAGTTCTTGACCCATCTGTGTACCACTTTGTTGTGTTATTGCTCAGTTTGTGAATTGTGGATTCGTTGCTCCAGTTCTTCTTGTTACTGAGCTTTGTAACAAAGTTCTTTTGGAAATCAAATTTTTTGATGGTATCGTCTCTAGGAAGGGCCAGTAATGGGTGTTTTTTGACTAGTGCATCAAACTGTTTTAGTGTAATGCACTTTCCTCGTCCTATTCCTTCTTTGGCTATTCTTAGAATCGTTTTACTTGCACATTCCTCAACCACGAGGTGCAAGGGGGTCAGTTCCAATAGCACTTCCATAGCTGCAGTTGGGCAAGTTCTCATGGCCCCTGTAATACATAGGCATGCCAGTCTTTGCACTTTATTGAGTATCTTCCTTGTAGTGGATAGACTGGTTCTTCTTACCCATGCAATCGCTCCATATGTGATCATTGGTCTCACAATGGCAATATACATCCATCTAAGGATGGTCGGGCTACATCCCCAGGATTTGCCCGCTAGGCTCCGGCAAATCATTAGAGCCCGCGTTGCCTTCCTGTTTATCTCATCTGTATGTTTTTTCCAGAGGAGTTTGCTGTCTAGGGTTAGTCCCAGATATTTAACTTCGTTGACTGATGCCAGTGTGGTACCCGACAACCTTATCGGTCTCAGCCGTTCGAGTTTTCTTTTTCTCGTGAATGGTATTATTGTTGTTTTTGACGGATTTAGGCTAAGCCCAGCCGTCGCGCACCAATCCCGAGTTATTTCGAGTCCCCCTTGTATGATATCACATAAGGTTCCCTCAAATTTACCCCTGGCGATTATAACTATGTCGTCAGCATATGCTTGACAGATTATGCCGTGGTTTGACAATTTCTCAAGTAGTTCGTCCACTACAAGACTCCACATTAGGGGAGATAGAACTCCTCCTTGCGGACAGCCTCTTGCTGTGTTAACCTTGATAATTCCTTCTGATGTGTGAGTTTCTGCTGATCTAGTGCTCAGAAGTTCATACATCCACTTCGATACTGTGCTATTTACTCCTTTTCTACCTAGAGCTCGTATAATTGCATCATGCGATGTGTTATCGAATGCTCCCTCGATGTCCAAGAAAGCACACAGTACTATCTCTTTTGATTCAAGAGCGCTTTCAATAATTTCGGTCAGCTGGTACAAAGCAGTCTCCGTAGATCTGCCCGCTCTGTAGGCGTGCTGGCGATAATGAAGAGGCGATATACTAAGTACATCTTCTCGTAGGTAGTTATCCACGGCCTTTTCCATCGTTTTGAGAAGAAACGAAGTAAGGCTGATTGGTCTATAGGACTTCGGTAAACTTGGGTCCTTTTTTCCCACTTTCGGAATGAACACTACCTTTGCCCGTCTCCACTGGTTTGGTATATAGCCCAGTGCCAGGCTGCTTTTAAAAATGTTTGCCAGATGTGGAAGCAATTTACGTTGTCCTTTTTGTAGTAGGGCTGGCGTAATTCCATCCACCCCTGGTGATTTAAAAGGCTGAAAGGAACAGATTGCCCATTCTAGTCGCCCCCTGGAGAAGATTTCGGTCGCTGTTTTCCAATCCTCTCTTTGGGGTCTTCGATTATTGGTCATGCTCCTGTTGTCCGTAGTCGGATGACTGCCAGGAAAATGAGTTTCTAATAGAAGTCTTGCCCTCTGTTTCTCATTTTGTGTATAGCTGCCATCCGGTTTTCTGAGAGACATTGATGTTCCTTCTGTTTTTGCTAGTGCTTTGTGCACTCTGGCAGCAACAGGAGTATCCATGATTGTCTCACAGAATTGTCTAAAGCTTTCTCGTTTTGCTTTCCTTATTTCTTTGTTGTAAGAAGTCAGTGCCATACTGTAGCTCTGCCAGTCTCCAGTACGTTTCGCTGTATTAAACAGTTTACGCGTTTTCGACCGAAGTCTTGACAGATTGTTGCTCCACCATGGAACCTTATTCTTCTCTGCACTTCTGCTTATTGGGCAGCTAGTTTCGAACGCATCTGTGATGGCTGATGTTATGCCCTCCACTGTGTGTTCCAGTTCTAAATGATAAGCTGGGGCTCTCCTGGTATTTACCTGCTCGAGATTGTTTTCAAGAGCTGATTCAAAGAGGTCCCAATTTGTATTTCTTGGGTTTCTGATTGGGTTACTTGTGATACAAGTGTTGTCTAGATCGAAGGTAATGATTCTATGATCAGACATAGATGGCTCACTTGATACTCTCCAGTCCCTAACAAATCTACTCATGCTATGGCTGCCTAGTGTAAGGTCTAGTACCTCTTGCCTAGCTCGAGTTACAAAGGTGGGGGTATTACCTACATTATATATATCAAGAGCAGAGCTTAAGAAGAATTCTAATAATGACTCACCTCTGATGTTAGTGTCTGTACTCCCCCAGATGGTATTGTGAGCATTGGCGTCACATCCTATTAGCAACGGCAGTTGGAGCTTGTTTGCATGCTCCACAAGGCCTTGCAGTGCCGCCGATACGACTGGTTCGTCCCCGGCGCAGTAGGCTGAAGCGATGATGATGGTGCGGTATGCTCCTTCCAGTTTCACAGCTACCTGTATTGGCACCAGGTCTCGCGTAGCATATTCTGAAAGTAGAATAAAACTTAGTTTTTTGTTAATAAGAATGCATGCCCTAGGGTTGAGAACACGAGTGTCCCAAATTACCTTTGCATTCTGACATGCGAGTCCTTTGACTGCTCCTCTCAGGATCCACGGCTCCTGAATGAGTACAATGCCCAGTCTATTAGTTGTGAACATCCGTGCTATTACAGCTGATGCCGCTATAGCATGGTGGATGTTCACCTGGGCCATTTTCAGTGTGGGATTCATTGATTTTGTGGGGCTGTTGCCCCATCCTCCTCCCGAAGTAGGATGTCCTCATCCATTTCTACAACCGTCATGTCATGTTCCTCATCAGAGAGCGAGCTCTCCGAGAGGGACATGTACTCCTCTGGTGTCTCTCCTTCAGCTACCTGCTCAACAAGAGGTGATGGTGAGGCAGCCTGCTGTGGATCAATATGCTCCACTACGGCCTCTGTCCCCTGTAAAGCTGGAGTCGAGAGGGTCATTTGCCCCACACTCTCCTCCGACTTTTTGAGTCCAGACACCGCAACCCTGCCGAACCTGTAGCTGAGGGAATTGTTTTGAGCCCTTATGGTATCATAGGACTGCTGGTCGATACCGAGGCCCAGTACTTGCCCGGTTCCCTCTTTCCTCCCGTTCAGAACCTTCCACGCTTTGATGTTCAGGCCATCATTCTGTGCTTCGAGGAGTGCCAATGTGGTTTGGTGCTCCTGATCAGCACTTCGTGGGAAGTAGATTGTTATCGAATGGGCACGTGGTATTTCCTTCCCGCTCATCGCAGTAAGGCCCACTCCCTTCCAATTGCATAGTTTGGGTGCTACTGTCTTCAGCCATTCCACAGTCTGTGGAGTCTCGCATTCAACCAATAGCATACCCATCCTGAAATGTATGCCATTGAATTTGAGCTTATGCTCCCATCCACGGGCCATTTCATCCACTAGAGCATTCTCTAGATCCTTGAGCTCGTCGGTACTCAGCATCTCCCTAGGATATTCGCAAGGGAGAACCGCCACCTGCTCGGCCGTCGCCGTCATGGCACGACTTCCACCAGCTGCAGCTGCTTTTGCAGCCGCTGCATAGCTTTTGCCGTGTGAGACAGCAGCATGCCTAGCAGGCTTTGTCCGCGACCTGTCAGGTTTTTCACTCACCTTTGGCTTCTTCTGCGTATTACCTACAGAAGGTGAGATAGTGCTACTGCACCTCTTTGCCGCTGGTGTCGGACCAGGAACAGGCTTAGTCTTATGTTCTTCGGCCTTCTTCCTTGCCTCCTCAGGTACAAAGCCCTTTTCGAGGTAGCGAAGGTACCATCTAACGCCTGCACCGCTCAGCCCCTTCCGAAGAGGGTCGTCCTTACCACCAGGCTGGCCCGGTGGTGGCATGGGTGGGCATATCCGTCCTTTCCTTTTAGCCGTAGCTACTGCAGGTTGTTTAGGTTCAGGTATACGAGCTTGGCTCGTTGCCATCCCCTTACTTCCCACTGCAGCCTTGGCCAAAGGTTGAGATGCTAGAGCTTGGCTCCCGCTTCCCAGTCTGGCAGCTTCAAGGCGTTCAGCCAACATAGTTGTCGGCACCGGAATTTTTGATTTGGCGGTGTTTTGGCTGGTGCTGGGTTGCACTTGCCGAACACTGCTTCCTCGACTTGTTCCAGGCTGACAACTTGAGTCATCGTGGAGCCTCTGCTCCACTTCGGTAACTAATCCAGATGCGGTGTTACCCCGCAATCTGTTTAGTTGGGTTTTTTGTTTTTGTTTGTTTTTTTTAAAATTTGGTTTCATATCCCACGAGTAACGCGGGAAAGGGTCGTCCGCCACGCCAGAGCCCCGTATAACGTGGTAAGGCCAAAGTTACTCCCTGAGGTGGCCCGGTATCAGAGAGGCTCCGTAATAATACAGTCGGTTACCCCTGACTGCAAACCGTATCCGATAAGCACGGGTCGCATGACTCTCTCGGATTAGGGGTGGCAGACTTAGTTCACCAACCCTCATCACCTTTCGACCAAACCAACTCCACCAGTAACCGGCATACACTGAAGTACTTCGATGGCTGGTAGTGTTGATCCTGCCAACAGGCTCAAGTGAGTTGGCTTAAGCCCCCGCACCCGACGTCAAAGTGACGTCATTCGTCAAGGTGTCTGCCGCGCGGGGGAAGCGTGTAATTTACGGTATCGCGTTTGTGTATGGAATTGCAGGCATACTATTGCCACTAGCTACTTTATTTGCAGCGAAAAAACGCCTTATGTATCCGGGGTGGTTTCCATTCGATTGGAAGCTCTCTACTACTAAATATTGGCTAGCAAATATGTACCAGATCATTGGCAAAACTATTCAAATCATTACCACCTATGCCAGTGATACATACACGACATTATCTCTGGCAACGTTAAGTGGGCACATACAACTACTTGGAATGAGGCTGTCAAAACTAGGAACAGACCCGACGAAGAGTGTTAAGGAAAATAACGTAGAGCTGCGGATGTGCATCATGGACCATAAAGAACTAATCAGGTAGGTGTTTCAGTAGAAATGTCACTTCAAACTGTAATCCTTTGCCTCCCCTTGCAGGCTTTATAACGTGTTGAGTAAAGTGCTTTCGGTTGGAATGTTCTTTCAAATACTATGCGCAGGTATAAATTTGTCGTTCTCCATAACGTACCTTGCCTTCTACACTGATAATGTAATGACTCTTATCTATTACTGCAATCATGTCATAGCACTGTGCTTGCAAGTGTATCCGAGCTGTTATTTTGGAAGCGTGTTTGAAAGCGAGCTCAAAAAGTTGCCATACGCATTGTTCTCGTGCAACTGGGTGGACCAGGACAGGGAGTTCAGACAAAATGTTTGTACGTTCTCTCAGCGCGGTCTACATGCATTCGAATTTATTTGCATGGGATTCTTTAAAATTAATTTAGGTTCGTTTGTTTTTGCAGTTAGAACTGCGTATTCACTGTTAAACCTTATTTTGCAAACTAAGTAATTCGAAGCGGCCCGTCTGGGGTTTTTAAAACAAAACCGAAAATTCGCAAGTCGTACAAGAGCCAGCGATGAACTTGTCTACAAGTGATAAGAATATTAGCTTTAAAATTGGAAATGCGTTGCACTTGTCTCAATAAAAACCCTACAAATACAAATAGTGTTATTTAATAAACCCTTGGTCGTAATAAGTACTTCAAACTATCATTACAGACGGGACTCTGATTGACTTATTTATACCGCTAAATAAAGCATTTACCCGGAAAGGTTACAGTTTTATTTTAATAGAAAACAAAAATTGTTTGCATGTTCATCGGATCGGTTAATTAAACCCAGTTACAAGAGGAGTAAGTATACAAGAATAATGCTTGACTTGAAAGCTCGTTCGAGAACTTTCGGGCATTGGTTTTAAGTAAATCAATTTGAACCAACAGTGGATTTCTTAAATATTTTAAGAAATTGCCTTTCACGTCTCACTTGTAAGGATTGATTGGAGTTGAGTGTTGAGCGCCGCAAAAAGATCCCGTACTACAGAAATGTATATCTATTCGCTTAGCTGGTGAAATATATGCATACTTATGAGTCCGTAGAGTTGCAGGAGTGTACACTGCCAGATTGATGACAATCAGTGTGCACCCTATTTCTAAAATATCCATCGTAAGAGTAAACCTGCGGAAAAACTCACTAGATTGCCCCAAATACGTATCAAACCCTGCAAACATATTCGCATAAGTCATACCGCGATACTAATAATCAATTTTATATCCAGGCTAAATTGTTCGAACTCACAATGGCGAACTTTTCCATACAAAATTGCATATTGTGACCACAAAATATTTACCGCAAAGGTTGAAAATGATTGTTAGTAAGCCCATAAGCTTGATAATTGCATACACGCAGCTGCTTTTCCTTTAGATTAAAATCTAAATTTCCTATCGAGTAGAACTGTCTATCGCGTATAACCATTCATACTTTCACATGCAATAAATAGGTTAACGATTTTCTTCGGTTTAGTTTACGTCAAGCCCCAGAAAGAGATACACTATACCCCCTTTATCGAGCTAAGTTTTGATGGTTGTGGAAAGCAGTAGAGACATATTCCAAATTCATAGATGGATTTGGAAATTCTGTGGATTCATTCCAGCCAAGAACGAACGAATACTTTATTGGTTGTGGGTTTTTTTTATTACGTTTGGCATACAGTTTATCTATCCCTTTCACTTGGCCATGGGTCTGTTTGAAGCTCGCAGTAAAAGTGAAGTCTTAAGCAACCTTTCAATTTTGCTGACGGTTCTGCAATGCTCCCTGAAGTTTGGCATAATTTGGTACAATTTGGATAACATTTTTCTCGTCGAGGATATCTTTACAACAATGGATGCACGAATTCAAAGTAAGGACGAAAGGAGACTCTTTCGCAAAACCATTCAAATCTGTATGCGTATCACCTATGGTATAGCGTCTGTGTATACAAGTGCAGGCATGCTATCGCAATTATCAGCTTTACTTGCCATCGAAAAACGACTCATGTATCCGGGGTGGTTTCCATTCGATTGGAAGAACTCTACTTCTAACTATTGGATAGCAAGTTTGTACCAGTTCTGCGCGCTTTCTACCCAAATTATTGCCACCTGTGGTAGTGATACGTATACGACATTAACCTTGGCGACGTTAAGTGGGCACACACAATTACTCGCAATGAGGCTGTCAAAATTGGGAACAGACCCCAACAAGAGCCTAAGGCAAAACAACATTGAGCTGCGGATGTGCATCCTGGACCACAAAAATTTGATCAGGTAGGTGGTGCGATACAGCCTACGTTGCAATCTGTAACTGTCGGTTTTTTATTGCAGGCTTTATCACTTGTTGAGCAAAGTGCTCTCGGTTGGAATGTTCTTTCAAATACTATGTACGGGCATAAACATGGCATGCTCCATAACGTACTTGGTATTCTACGTTGAGAATGTGGCGACTCGTATCTATTATTGTATTTATCTCATAGTATTGTGCCTGCAAATTTATCCGAGCTGTTATTTCGGAAGCCAGTTTGAAATCGAGTTTAAAAAGTTGCCATACGCATTGTTCTCGTGCAACTGGTTGGACCAGGACAGAGAATTTAGACAAAACCTTTGTACATTTTCGTTACGTGGTCTACACAGAACCGAATTTATTTGCATGGGATTCTTTAAAATTAATTTAAGTTCATTTGTGGCAGCAGTCAAAAGTTCATATTCGCTTTTAAGTTTAATTGAGCAGAGTAAGTAGTGTTGCGTGGGATCTGAAACACGAGACTCGAAGTCCACAAGTCTTAGAGACTTTGTCAACAAATAATGTTAAGAATATCAACTTAACTATGCTGCAAGTACTTGTGGTATTTTTTTTTGTTGGTTATAATTATCCTTTTAGACGTGACTAAAACTCTCATCGTGTAGCAGCAACAGCAACTCAATTGAACATCAACGGCAGCACTCATTGACTTTAGCGTGCACATCTGCTGTTGCTGCAGCGGCATTTTCGCACCTAGTCATTGTTGTTGGCAACGGTAGTAGTCAATTTTGTTATTCGTCTACTTTTAATTTCATTTTCGCCAGAAAAAAGACAGAAAGTCAGTCGATTGCATATAAAGTTAACCGCCTGATCATTAACGTGTTGCTCCGAAATTTATCAGATTTATTAATTAAATTAATTAAAAACATTTTCGTCACTGATTAAAATTGTCTTTATAAGAATAGTGATTTGTTTCAGTTCTCAACTATTTCATATATTCAACGAAATAAACAAGTAACTGTCAGTTCACCAATTCCGGAAGCCATTTTATTTGTAGACATTTATAGTCATCGCTATAAAAATACCAGCATCGAGAACTTTTTCATGGATACCAACACCATCACATAAAGAAGATAGCTGACCAAAATAAATCACGCGCGTTAATTTGCAGGTTAGGTATTGGCTTTCCTTTGCAATCAGTGCACTGTTTATTATTGATCATCCCACTTGTCGTGCGTGATTGTTTTGGGCGACTAAAAATGTACTAGAACTCTTGTACACTTTTTCTTGGCACTTCTTTGTTATAAAAAGTAAAAAATAGCAATAAGGGATACTCGCTCTGATAATTCGTCTTTTTTAGCATGGCATTTATTAAAACTGTTTTAATCTGGGAACTGCAACAGGGATTCTTACCAGCACTGACAGAATTCCTACAAAATAAGTATTGTACTCTTTCCTTTTACCTTTCTTTTGTAGATACAAGCTACACAGAGAAGCATCGTTGTGCTCCTATTTATTATTTCGTATTTACTTCATTTATCATGACATTTTTCTGTCTGTACTTGTTCTTAATACTCGTACCTAAAACATTCGTAGAAAATTATGCTTAAGTAGTGCCTCCATTGTCTAGGCCTCTAGGGCTTTATGCGTAGTACTAGTCTGGTCTGCCAAACGAAATTTGCCGGTTGTTTCAAATGCTAGTTGGTAGACGGTAATAACAGTTGGAAACTTCCCTTACGACGTCTCTACGATGTTGTTTAGTTAAACATCGCGTAAAAAATTACGCAGCCTTTATATGGCTTTGCTGAAATTGTTATTTATAAAAAAATGTCCACTGACTGTTTACTACGCAAGGTTGCTGTCTAAATAAGTGGGAAACTATTACAAAAAACCGAAATCTCTTACTTTTTCCCCGCGGAATGATATCAGCTTTTTCTGTGAAATAAAACTGACATCTCTCTTGTGAGATCTATTTTGTTTGTAAGCAAAAATGGAGCAGCAAAAAATAAAAAGAAAACGTTTGGAAAATTGGGGTTGAACCTGGTGGTATATAATTTTCGCCTACTTGGAATTGAAATTTCATTTATTAAGTCGATCAATGTCGTTAAGAAAATTCACGACGCTGAATGGCATTTTTAATTCAATTTTTAGTTTCGTTTTGAATTTGAAATCTACCCCGAAAAAAATGTAAACAAAATGACATTTCAAGAACGGAAAAATATGCAAGCATTACGCAACCTCTAAACCCAAAGCAAAGTGCTTTTTGTTTATAAATCACGTTTTCCTGCGTAAGGACATTTTAGAGGGTGCGTATAGATAAGCAGACTCTACTGTGAGTTTATAAATAATGCTGTTAATCTTTAAAACGTTACTTTGTTTCGTTAAGCAAATTGTATTATACTCTTAAACAAAATTAAAAAAGTCAGGGAGCCAGCCTTATATATACCTATCTGTATATTTTAGGGTAGGTCATGTTTTTGCAAACAAATAGTTTAAAAAACATGAATTTACACGAGTTATTTTTAAGAAAATTGATTAGTAAATGGACGGATATGATTAATCATTACTTATCCTGTCCTACAAACCTATTAAAGCGCATTAGCTTTCTAATTGCATTCAAGCAGCTGCTACCTACTCCTGGCAGATTAAAATCTACATTTCCTATCTAATAGATACAACAACTACAACTTTGCATTTTTAACCATGTTGTCTTATGAAAACATCCACACTTCGGCATGCAATAACTATGTTAACGTCAGGCTTTAATTTAGTTAACGTGAAACCTTTAAGAGAGATACACTCTAGGCCTTAGATCAAGCAACATTTTAATGGTTATTAAGAGCAGTAAGGACATCTTCCGAATTCATCGACGAATTTGGAAATTCTGTGGATTCATTCCAGCCAAGAACGAACGAATACTTTATTGGTTGTGGGTTTTTCTTGTTTCGTTTGGCATTATGATTTGCTATGCCATTCACTTGGCCATGGGACTCATCGACGTTCGCACGAAAAGTGAAATTTTCAGCAACCTTTCAATTTTGCTGACGGTTCTGCAATGCTCCCTAAAGTTCTTCCTAATTTGGTACAATTTGGATAACATTTGGCTCGTCGAGGATATCCTTACAACAATAGATGCACGTATTCAAAGTAAGGACGAAAGGAGACACTTTCGCAGAACCATCGCCACCTGCAAGCGTGTAATTTACGGTATCGCGTTTGTGTATGGAATTGCAGGTATGCTATCGCCACTGGGCACTTTACTTGCAACGGAAAAACGCCTTATGTATCCGGGATGGTGTCCATTCGATTGGAAGAACTCTATTACGTACTACTGGCTAGCCAATATGTATCAATTCATCGCGCAAACTATTCAAATCATTACCACCTATGCTAGCGATACGTATACGACGTTATCATTGGCGGCTTTAAGTGGGCACACACAAATACTCGCAATCAGGCTGTCAAAATTAGGAACAGACCCCAGCAAGAGCGTAAATGAAAACAACGTAGAGCTGCGGATGTGCATCCTAGACCACAAAAATTTAATCCGGTATGTGTTTCTATAGAAATGTCATTGCAAACTGTGATTGTTGTCCTTCCATTGCAGGCTATATCAAGTGTTAAGTAAAGTGTTGTCGGTCGGAATGTTTTTTCAACTACTATGCACAGGCATAAATATGTCGTGCAACATAACGTACATGGCATTTTACATTGATATTGACAACGTAATTACTATCTCCTATTACTGCATTTATCTAATAGCACTGTGCCTGCAAATATATCCAAGCTGTTATTTTGGGACCGTGTTTGAAATCGAGTTTAATAAGTTGCCATATGCATTGTTCTCATGCAACTGGCTGGACCAGGACAGAGAGTTCAAACAGAATGTTTTTACATTCTCGCTGCGTGGTCTACAAAAGACCGAATTTATTTGCATGGGATTCCTCACAATTAATTTAAATTCGTTTGTTGTAGCAGTCAAAAGTGCATATTCGCTGTTAAATGTTATTGAACAGACTAAGTAGCTTGCAAGTTTGAAAATATCTCTTTTTCTTTAACGCACCCGCTGGGATCTACAACACAAAGGACACGTTTGTTATTAGACAACTATGTGTTACAGAAGTATGTTGCAGCTACAAAGATTTTTTTTGCTTAAGAGTTGTTTGATTTTAAATTGAAATAAAACACACACAAGTTGAGCAAATAAGACAGTGTATTTTTGGGCGTCTGAGGAGGTGATTTTTTGCGCATTGCGGTGTATCTGCCGTATGGCATATCGTCATCACCTGCTTTTGTTCTCGGGTAGCGGTGGTTGTAGTTATAGTTGTAGTTGGTAAGAGCGATGACAACGAATTAAAGCCAAAAGTCGGTTAGAGGGCGAAAACCCTTGCCCGAATTTCCAGCAAAATCATTGGTGTTCTATTTACTGACATGAACCTTTTTAAGAGTGCGGGCGGTTTAGTGCCACTTCTAGAATGTACTCCTGCGAGAACTCGCTTGAGTTTGTTTAATGAATATATATAAGAAGTGTTTCTTCTTTTGGATGACTATATTACCCCTGTACGGAGTGCGAAATTAGTGTTTCCATTTTCCTATCGTTTAATTAGAGTCGAAACGGAATGTTGCCTAAGTTATTGGGCTTTTCTGACGGTTAGGTACCTATATGAAATGGAAATTTTGTGATTTTTAATGGTTTATGTTACAAAGAAATTAAAAGTAAAATTAAATTCCAACAACCAGCGCATTCCATTAAATGAAAACACTAAACGAAATGTAATACATTTTCCTTATCTCGGTTAGATTAGAGCACTGAACACAGTTTGAGCAATATTGCAATTCGACTCCTGTCTTACTTGTTGTAAAGGGTGATTTTTTAGCTGGTTTGGTTTTGGCAACACTGGTTTTGACAGCTGACGTGTGTTTAGTACCTTGTGTCACTGTCAAACAGCTTCAGTTTGGTTTGCAATTTAACCATGGATCGTCTTACAAATGAACAACGCTTGCAAATTATTGAATTTTACTATCAAAATTCGTGCTCGGTTCGAAATGTTCATCGCGCGCTGCTTCCATTTTATGATCGGCATTCTCGACCTTCTGAGCAGTCTATTCGGAAGATTGTGACCAAATTTCGCACCAAATTTACTTTGTTGGACATTAAACCACCAACACGTTTACGTACTGTGCGTAGTGAAGAAAATATTGCGGCCGTATCAGCTAGTGTGACAGAAGACCGCGAAATGTCGATTCGGCGCCGTTCCCAGCTGTTAGGCCTTTGTTACAGCACTACGTGGAAAATTTTGCGGAAGGATTTGGGCGTAAAGCCTTTTAAGATACAGCTGGTGCAAGAACTAAAGCCAGCCGACCTACCACAACGCCGAATTTTTGGTGAATGGGCTCTTGGAAAGCTGGCCGAGGATCCGCTTTTTTATCGAAAAATTGTGTTCAGCGATGAGGCTCATTTTTGGTTGAATGGGTACGTAAATAAGCAAAATTGCCGCATTTGGAATGAAGATCAGCCAGAAGCATTGCAACAGCTACCAATGCATCCCGAAAAAGCCACTGTTTGGTGCGGTTTATGGGCCGGCGGCATTATTGGGCCATATTTCTTCAAAGATGATGCGAATCGCAGCGTTACTGTCAATGGTGAACGCTACCGAGCGATGATAACAAACTTTTTTTTGCCCGAAATGGAAGTTCTTGACTTGCATGATATGTGGTTTCAACAAGACGGTGCCACATGCCACACAGCACGCGAAACAATGGCGCAATTGCGAGGCGAGTTTGGTGAACAGTTAATTTCACGTTTCGGGCCGGTCAATTGGCCGCCTAGATCGTGCGATTTGACACCATTAGATTATTTTTTGTGGGGGTATGCCAAGGCTAATGTGTATAGGGACAAGCCCGCTTCGATTGACGCACTGGAAGCCAACATCCATGCATTCATTCGTGAGATACCGGCCGATATGTGTGAAAGAGTATGCCAAAATTGGACTCAGCGGATGGGCTACCTGAGACGCAGCCGCGGTCAACATTTGCATGAAATTATCTTTAAACATTAAATTGCAAGGTTCAAACTATCGATTCAAATAAATATTTCATTAATTTTTTCGAATTTTTTGTGTTTTTTTTTTTTTTAAAGTTCTAAACCTCTTAAAAAATCACCCTTTAGTTAAGTTCGAGCGACTTTTTTGATTCGCTGGGTTATGGAACGTGTCTGAATTGTAAATGATGCACGTATGACGGTTCACAGCGAAAATGTTATACTGTATGGATAAAAACCTTTGAATACAAAACCTTGAAATATTTTAAATAATTGGGACCCCACAAACAAGATTTGTTAAATAAATTTCTCCTTCAGAATCGGTGTGGTATTCCCCAATCAAATACCTACTTTTTTTATTAAAATAGTTTATAATAAGAGAGATTATTCGAAAATGTCTGGTTTTTTTATGATATAATTATATTTGAGTACAAGTCCACATATATGACTATGAAAATATACCATCTGAAAAGGATTTGATACATTTCTTCAATCTACTACATTTTATTGCAATCTATTTTATGTTTCATATTCCTGATCAGCGAATGTGTGGTCAAAATATACTGCGCTCACAACTAAAAAAGAAAAACTAATTTAGAAGGCATTCCCCATTTTTATAATTTCACGAATTCAAGGAAAATGAGTGCGTTCAGTGTATTTCCATTGAATGTGCGTTTACATTAGATAGTATTTCAATTGGACTTCCGATCTTAGACCAAGACAAGTGAACTAACGTCTGCATTATAAAAATAGAAATAAAATTTGAGCGACAATAGCACACCGTAGCATGACGGTATTTTTTCGGCTTTTAGAACTCAAACACACGTGTGAGGTGTGACAATGTCAATAGAAATCACAAATGAAAGTGTTTGCGAAATCTCTCTTTGCTTTATTTGAACTTGCACTAAAATATTATGGTAATCGTGCAAATTTATATCGTAGCCCACTGCGAATATCTAACCACCAGTTAGAAGGCAAAGGTATTCACATTTCTACCTGAATCAGCAGCACGCGCTATACCTTTTTTCCATGGCTCCACTCCAAACTTAACCGGAAGATTAGCGTAATAAATATAAAATACACATCGCTGTTTATTGCAAACTAAATATAAATCTCTTTCTCGGTGAGGTTAGGATAGATATGCCATCTACCTGAATGCGATTATGGTTAGAAAATGAAAAGCCATTGACAATAAACTACTGACCAGAGTGGCGTTGAATGTCTGTCATGCCATTAGCCTAAAAGTATACTTTGCTTGCACTATTTATTGACACAACGGAATACGTCACATCTGCAAGTTGTACAATGTCCATGCCTACGTAGCAGTGAATGAAACTGACAAATCAAGTTGACAATTTTCTCTGACAATTATTATAGCTTGATCTGTGAGAGGAAAGAATCAAAAGCAATTATTCGCTTTATGCGTTTCAAGTCATGCAAAATTGTCTATACCATTGAACTGTGGTATCTTTTTGTAATGCCTTTGCTTAAGCCATGACGATAGATAGAAATTTGTGTTGATTATTGTGCTTGTGCACATTGAACTGTGAAAAAGGTATTCAGCGAATCAGCGCAGGTGTTCGCATTTCACTTGACGTTGACGTTCGTCTGTGACGTAAATCTCCTCAGCGTTTGGAATGCGTTTGCCGGGAAATAGAATTATTTCGTTTAAACGTCATCATCGTTAATCAGTAGGGAAGTAAGGTTTTAAATTGTTGAAATACTTAAGTGAATATGCATTCGGCACAGTGACGAGATTCATGCCTCTGTATATATAGTTAGAGTTTTTTCTTCTCGCTTTGGTTTTAGAAGGGTTTTGTATAAAGTGGTTAAGAAACATGTGCCCGGTTTAATATTTCACATTTTGTGATGGCGTTCCAGCCCAAATAATGAAATGTTATACTTTATAAACGCCGCCGGCCATCTACCGCTCAATGAAATGCCGCAATTTTATATGGAGTTTGACACGCGCTGCTCATCTGGCAATCAATGGAACGTGGCCAATGAACTTCTCAACTTCGCAGGTATAATTCATTGAAATTCCTGGCACCTACTGCTTTTGGTTGTTACTTTAAGGCTTCTGTGTTTAATAAAAAAAAAAAAAAATAGTTGGCGCAACAGGTCTGAGGGACCCTAGGCCTAGCTTCTCACAACCATTCGTTTGTGTGAGTTTTTAATTTTTGGGACGAATGGAAGGGATCTACAATTTTATGCCGGGTACAAACGATTAATTGAGCAGCTCCTTCATGACAGTTATACTCCCGGATGTTTGTCAGACGTTCGCGAGAGGTGGCGCAGCGGAAAAAAAAACCATAAGTTGGAATTTGGGTTTTTGCGGGATTCGAACCTGAGACCCCTCGCTTAGTAGTCCAACACACTAACCACTAAGCCACTGCGCCGACGTGTTTACGAAACTAAAAAGGCACCACGTAGATACCTACATCTGTTTTTTTTAGAAAGTTGTAAACATGAATATTATAGGTAGGTTTATTCTCAGTAACAATGCAAAGTTATGCATCGATAATCTTAAGCCATACAAATGTCAATTGCACATAAGTGAAACTATGCTTGCATTAATCTATCGACTCAACTTTGTATCCATGCTTATGCATAATTGTGCACTACAACTGGCAATTTTCCCTTTTGAAATGTGCACAGTACATGCAATAAAATCGAATTACAATTTACGTGCAACATCACCATTACCAACATTATCGCGTGCTTATTCGAAAGAGCCACTCCAATTTACAAGTTCAATTTGGCGCAATGCATTTTTAATTAGGTATGGCAAACTGAAGAGCAAAATGCAAAATGAAATCGACAGACCTGCATGCTTGCAACACAACGCCGCCCGACTTTACATTTCTAGATTACCATTTCTACTTGTTTTATTTATCAACTCTTCAGACCTTGAGGCTACAACAACCTCTCCTCAAGATCGAACAAAGACCATTATGCACATCAAAAATGTGTTTTTGTAATTTCGAAAACAAAATTCATTCCAAATTATATATTCACAATAATTTGATGTCATTTCTTATGATGTATCCAAGTTTAGCTCGTAAATAAAATTCATAACGAAATCAAACTATACTCCCGATCCTGAGTCTTTGACATTAATTTGTCATAATCGCATAAATTCGAAAGCTAATTCGAATAATAATCGAATTTATTTACTGAAGAAACACGAGTGTAATGTGGTGGCTGGTGGCGCTCTCGCATCGTGCATGAAGCTGAGCCCCGCAGAAAACAAAGAGACGCGCATAAAAAAAGCAACGAAAAATACGTAAATAATGAGTTGACCGCGTTCGCTGTTCACCTTGAGAAAATGCATCATCTATCAAAGATCTGCATTGCGTAGGTATTCATATTGCATGGACAGGATTTTGGTCATTGATATGCATATACGGTTGCAGTTGCCCAAGAATAGTGCGGCCAGTGATCACTGAAGGCAGAGAGAGATCACGATCGAAAAGCGGCCAAATCACACGTTAATCACAGCAATCATATTTTTCTGGAACGATTCCTGTACCTACACTCTACACCACGTGTGATGCGTGTATGGTGGGAGAATATCTCTGGAATGTAGAAATTGCAGCTGGCCTAGCGAAAACCGGATGAGAAATAGTTCAGGGGGCTGTCGTCGGTAAATTGGAGTTCAAAGATTTGCTAAATTTGTTTGCTGATCACCTCATTTTCATCCAGACAGAAATTCAATGGCGTGCTTTTTTAGCTTTGATCTCAGCAAAGCAAAGTAAAGTAGGATTTTCAGCATGCAATTACAACAACTACTGTGAGTCCTCGAAGTGTCAAGTAGATCGAAGTTGTTGTAAATCCTTCTTTACTTTGCTTTTGCTGAGATCGAAGCTTAAAACAACAGGCCTTATGTAGAAGTCAATGATTTTAGATTAAACAGATTAGGCGCACTTCGTTTTCAAGTTTAGAGCAGAGCCAGAACTGTCAAAAACTGTTTCTGTTTCTTTTCTAGCTTAGACGAATCAAAGTTCTAAAATTTGTATACGTTCAAGAATCTAGTTTAGTAATTCTGAAAGCTGGCTGACTCAGTTTTGATTGGCCTAGATCGGGCACGTGAAAATTTCTTTCAGTTGACGTTTATAAAGCCGACGAATTTCGTCACTGAATACTGTAATGTTCTATATTCGATTGGGATTTTCGGATTCTGCTCTCAGTTTTTGTGTGGAATATGTGTAGCCTTCGACACTGTTTCTACCCGTTTTTCATTCACTGGTTAAATTTAATATTAAATCATTCTAAATTTGCTTCCCTATTGATTTTTAAACATTTGTCCAGTAATAATTAACAAAAATAGATTCACCCGATGCTATTCCTTTCTTTGCAGTTGAAACTTGAATTTCCGAAAACGTAAACAAACCCCACTAGTTGTCTAGCTCAAATGCACTTGTATTGGAAAATCTCAAGCAATTTTGAGAAAAAAATCCAGAGCGCTTTGAAATCGGAAAAAAAAATCTAACATAAAAAGTGACCTAAATCCAATCGAATACCACATAATTTGACAGTTCGTATTAGCTGCTGACAAAAATGAAAGTGCGACGATACGGACAATCAATCAATAGTTAAAGTTAGTGGCAGACTAAAGAAATAACACAAACACTTTTCGCGTGGTGCATTTTTATAGTCATATGTAAGCTAGTTAGCTAAAATGTGTTTCATAAATAAATCAGGTCGCTCTGAACGCACTCTCTGTTTAGTATGCTGTCGATACTCGCGACGATAAAAGAAACCCGCTTTTAAAAGAACATGTATACCAACAATTTCTGTCTTTCGATGTGACGCGCAGAAATGTGAAATCTGTGAGCGAATACGAGAATACCACATCAAATGCAAAATGCAAAAAATGCTAACGCAAAAGAGCGCGTCGTAGCTGTCAAAGTCGCTGTTGATGTTGCTGCGCCAATTTGTTTGTCGCATAAACACGTCGATGCATTCTAGAATGAGACAGTATTTCTTAAGGCTTAAGAAACTTGATTTCATTATTGCTATCCTCTGCTACCCGGGTACGCTGTCACCAGTGTTCAAGGCCGAGTACTCTTCGATCAACAACAACACAAACCTTCGATTTTACTGATCTCGATCGCATATTTATCAGCAGCTATATCTTTACTTTAGTCCAGTTTTCTGAACTGCGTTCGCTTCGTTTCTCAAGTTTAGCACAAGCTGTCATGTAAACAAAAAGAAGAAAAAAACATCTAAACCATATTGTAATTCAATAGTATTGACATTGACATTAAACAAATCAATTTATCTACTACAATTTATACCAACGCTCGCGGGTCATTTGCATTTGAACTATAACAACTCGCCATCTCGACAATCATAATTATTGAATGTATTTGTAAGCATTTCACACTTTCGAATTAATTATCATCAAATTATCGCATCATATCGTACTAGGTATAACCTTTCATTTTGCTTCGTTTAGCTAAAAATAGAAGCAAAAAAAATTAATGCCTCTCAGCGCTCCATAATAATATATCCAAGCTCGGGTAACCCGCTGTTACATTTCTTTCTTTTACTCAAAATTTAGTCTAAAAGTTTACCCGCAGTGTTTTTTTTTTTGTTTCATATTACTTTTTACCATTTTTATTTTATTCGCTTACTATGCAATCTGTGTATTGGGCTGATTTAATTAATATCAATGTCCCGCAGATTGACCGTTGACTATTGGTATATTTCGATTTTTCAGCTGGTCAGTTTACCTTTTTCAGTCGTGGTATTCAGATGCGTGTGCTTTGTATTTAACAAAAAAAGAGCGAAAAGCGAAAGTCGTAAACAGTTTTTAGCTGTACCGTGCAGAAAAAAGAAATTGCGGGCGAAGTTTACGGAGTTCAATCCGCGACAATGTTCTATAAGCTTGTTTTGAGAATTCGTAGTTGTACAAAATTGAAAAACACCAATTTCCAGTTCGAAGTGTGCAAATTTAGAACGAAAAAGCGCGGAATACATTTGAGAAGGATTTTTCCATTGGGAAGGGACTGCTTGGCATAAAATCAATCTAATTAAAATCGTGACACTTTGGGGGGAATCATATAAAATTTAATTAATGTCCTGCATACCTACGGCAGTTATTCACAAAATGTTTCTTATGTCAGTTTCTGGAGTGCAGAAGAAAGCGAAAAAGTATCAAAAGACTGTATTTGCAAAAGGTAAGTTGTCAGAGACGAAACCTCCGAAGAGATCTAATTCATCAGACAAGTTGGTTTTTAGTGAGTCTTCCAATCATTGCGAATCGCATTTGTTGTGACAGATTCACGGTTTCAAGTCGTAAAATAATTTTATGCACAACTAATACTACTTACTAATAAATTGATTGTTAGCTTCTCCTTAAATATGTTTTGGGTCCCATGAGCTTATTTTATATCGAAAATTTCTCCATTGTGACCTTGCTAACTGTGATGAGAACAATTTTATGTTTGATTTCAATATATTTACGGAAGCTCACAATCGCGAAAGTTGTTTGGAAAATATAACTATTGTGATCGACGATTCCATAGCACCAACAAATTTTGCTTAAACCTAAAGCTGAACTTAACCTTACTCTAAAATATTTTGAAGCTCACAATCGAATTTTTATATAAAAAAAATCGAACACCTTATCTTCTGATGCAAGAAATGGAATAGATTATTTTTTGAGGATGTCCTTCTCACCTTTGATATGTTTTTACAAAAAAAAGTAATTGCCACAGAAGCAAGCTAACGCTTTGTATTTTTCTGCGTCAAAATTAACGTTGTCGCTGTCATTGCGGATTTATTGTGAGAGTTTGGTTGGCCGTATTTCTCAATGAAGCATTTTTCCCAAAAATGAGTTTCGTCCCGATATTGTGGATTGGATCATCAGTAGAAGTCCACTATATCTGAGGACGATGTTGACATTAATGTATTCAACGAAAGAAACCATTTTTACAAAGTCTGTCGCATATCCGTTGCAAAATTCCTTTGTGACTGAACGGACACACAAGTAGAAAGTTAGCCTACTTTATCCGTCGCATCTGGTACATGAGTTATTTCCACAAACATGCGTGTATTCTATCAAACTCTCAGTTGAATACGTTGCTGCAATGGACACGACGGATTCTATCAATCGGACTCTTAACTTACGCGTTGGTCTTTCTTACTTACATGAAAGTTTTACAAACCAAAGTAAATTGACTCTTCACAGCTACGAGACTTTTACGAAGGATAACCTTCTACCGGATGATATAGCCAATTACCATTAGTCCAGATGGTCAATAGAATATGAATTCGATGCACCTCAACGCAATTCTATGGTTGGACATAATGACGATGGAATTATTTTTGACGCCTAAAGGTTTGAAAGCACTCACCTACCTACTTGTGCCAAATCGTTTGTGTACCTTAACGCAAAAGGGTATGCTATTGTTTATACGCACTTTGTTGAAAAGACATGTCCTTTCCGAAACGTCAGATATGTCGGTATTTTCGAACGCTTTTTATGAGAGGCGGGAGCCCAGCTTACGTTTGCGGCATTTTTGTAAGCGCATGAAAATAGAGGAAAAAAATCCCTTTAAGTGCAAAACATAACAAGAAAAACTTTCCCGAAAAGTGATATTTGTTCTCCGCTCTGCGTCTTCCTATCCAAAGAAAAGCCCATCCACGTTTAACTTTATGCAAATAAAAACAATATGTATATATTTAGCACATACATACTTCATTTCAAAGCTACAACTACAAATTTACAAATTCTGACAGCTGGCTGTCTCTATTTTTCTCAGTTCTTAATAGAGAAGTCGTCGACAACGTAGAGAACAAGAAGTGACAGCTAAAAACCTCATACAAAAACAATATACCATACGAGCTCCGTTCGTCTTTCCATAGGGTACCCTGCAATGGATCGCAAGAGAATTGCAGCCCTCCCATTTGTTTAATATGAAATTTCCATTTGGAAGTGAAATGCGACGTCGTTCTGTCTAATGCGAACGCAGCAAGCATTTGTATGATAACCGGATGATACACCTACAATAGTACATATAACTGTCTGGTAAGTCCCGGTGATTTTTTTTTCTCCTGAATTGAGAATTCTATATTATGGTTTTGCAAAAACACACAGGTAGTGTGGTGGCTGGTGGGCGAATGAAATGGAGGCACGTGCTCTTGCGCGCACACTGAATCCTGCTTTATGGGGCATTTCCGATAATTTGCAATAATTTTAAAGTTACGACTATTGTCGAGGCAGTTGAGGCAGTGCATTGAGAATGTGGCTCATTATAGAAGGGATAGACGTTATCTGTTCGTATTGAGTGGAATTTTGTTTATAGTTTGTTGCCGTCATTGTGGGATTCTGAGATAATCACAGGGTGATGCATATTCGTGTGTTCTAAATGTGTTTTATAGTTAGATTATTGCACATTCTAAATATCTCCACAGACAGCATGTTTTGTGATTGAACTGTGAATTTGGTTTAAAAGTAGTAAAGGCACCAAGTGACAAAGAACAGAAACAGAATCCCATACATTTGCAACAGAAAGAGAATTAGGAACAGAACATAATTTTTTCAGCAACAGAATTTAGCGACAGAAAAATGGCTGTTTGACGACAAAACGTAAACAAGTATACATTGATTGTTTCTGTTGTTGCCAGCCATATATATATGCCATAAATGCCAATTTATAGTGTTTTTTTTTTGTTTGCATTTTTCTGCATCTGTCATCTGGCTGTTTGTTTCGCATCGTACTATTGTATATTGTGATGACCACGTATGAATAACAAACGAAGAATGGAAAAAAAGTTTTTAGTAGACGAAGAGGAGAGTATAATAGATTTCGTGAGAAATCACCAAATAATGTATAATGACCGTCACCCAATATTTTGCGACAGCGACATGTTTTTATGGGTCTGTTTCTGTTTCAGTTTTGTGTAGCTGAGCGAGCAACGTAAGCAGAGCCTGAATTTACTACAGAACGAAAAAAATTTCTGTTCTGTTTCACTTTCTGTTCCTGTTTCTGTTCTTTTTCACTTGGTGCCTTAAGTCGAATTGAACTACTATACTACTACTTTATCTGTCACATCTGCCGTATCCGTTGCTGACGGATCACCTTCCATAAGATGGCGTGTATTCCATGCATCTGTCAGGGAATGATTTGGGCATTTATTCGCAACTTTGGAATGATCTACAATCAGCTGTGTAGTGTTTTTAAACATAATTTTGATTTGTGTTCACAAAAATTGATGCCGTGGCTGAGTGTTATTTGTGCTGGAATTACTGAGCGAGGGATTTCAGTAGTAGAGGGATGCAGTAGTTTTCGACTATTGTGACTTTCCATTTCGAAATAGTGATGCAAATATGCCTAAAAGAACTGTAAGTGACTGTCAAATTCCATCCGATGCGGGGACTAAGGATGGCATAATGCTGTGTGGGGTGACACAATTTTAAAAACAATCCCATTGTCCACGTCATTTTTATGGTTATTTTGAGTCTCAACATTACCAAACAATATCTGCATACAATAACGACCAATCTGTGAGCTGAATTTTTATGTAGATATGTACGTGGGTCTATCTTCATACTTCACTCTAAAATTATGTCAACGTCGTACCGAGCAATTCATGAGCGGATATTCGACATTTTAACCGCTTTTTACCGACCATTTATTCTGAATTTGAACTGTGTTACTTTGCAAATGCATGTTCAATAAATTAAAAACCTATTTTTCACATGTAGTATTAAAAAAATAAATATTTTACCTTTCTCGAACAGCATTGACAGCTCGTTTCTTCATTCCTTATTTCTCTGTCTATCGCTAATTATTTTTCACTTGATCGAGAAATTTACATTTAAGGGAATTTTATTTACATAATATGCTAGAGCTCCAACGCAAATGCTTTAATTTAAATTTCATTTATATAAATTTTGACATGCCGCTTGTCATCTAGAAGTTTATTGAACGCGACCATTACTATTCTTACAGCTCGTATCATAAGTTATACAGTTATTATAATTAATAAGTTATACAGTTATTATAATTAAGTACCTACGTAAATATATTCTTCAACGAGGCCTCCACTTTAAAATGTGTCAAATCAATTTCTTCTGAATCACCCTCTGATGTGACACCTAAGGAAACAAAAAATGCACCGCACACTTCGGATGTTAGTGAAATTCACATTCGATCACAAGCTAGCGTTTTTGTACACCCACACTCGAATGAAATTATTTAAGTTATGATATTTTGATATGTTCCCGAAGTTGATCACATTCAAAAGATTAGCGGATACATTATTTCTCTCCTTTGCATATGGGCTATGTCTACCACAAAAGATCATAATTCTTGTAGTTTATTGCAGCCGTTCGGGTGCAGGCAAAGAAATCGAGAATTCTTATCCAGTGGGTTGCATTAAGAATACCACTCGCAATTATACAAACTGCACTTCGACTTGGATATGATAAATATTGTCGGACATATTCCTATTGCGAGCGCTTTCAATTGTGGGAAATTAATAAATATGGAAATCGAAATATCCATCGGGGACTTGTTTTGCAGCTGTAATCTTTAATAAATTTCGATGACACATCATTGCAGAAATTTCGCATCTGTCCAAGGCATAAACAGAGATGTCAAGTCCCCAGGCGGTTGCCCATTTATTGAGATGTTCGGCTGAAATGTTTGAATTATTTATGAAGGCGAATGAATATCGAATATATTAGTGGATAAGTGATAGATAAAGAAAGCATTGTTTGGGAAATGATCTGACGACATGTGGGTAGCTTGTTTTTGTTTCAAACATTGAAGCTAATTCGAACCCTGAGCTTAGAAGAAGCACGAACAACTTTTTGACCTCGAATAAAACAGAACTGAATCTTGTTCGGAAATGGACTTTTTACTACAACAACAAAGACGGTTGGTTTTTTTGTATCCCACAATAGAAGTAACATTTTTACTGACGCCATATTCTAAACTTCTCAAATCGTACCCCCACTAAAACGTTCTTCTTCTTTCCATTTCAGTCTTCACATGGGGCAAGCGAATGAGCCGCAAACTGGACATTCTCAAGCGAGGTGAACAGAAAAGCCATGCCGATCTTCAAAGCATCTTCTATCCACCACCAGCAAACACAACAAGTACTCTGAAAAAATGTAAATCCGGACCAATAGAAACAATCAAAGCACATCAACAGGATCAGCAGCAGTCTACGAGAAAGTCTTCGAAAGACTCAGCAATTTCTACGCCGCACAATACACCCAGCAAGAGCGCATCCCTCACAAAGGACCGACAAAAAGCTATCAAATCGTTCTTCCATCGGATCGGTTCGACAGGAATGCTTAACCACAAATCCCATAACCTAGTTAAAGCCTCAGAACCCCAACTTTACCGCAGTAGTTCGACCAGCCAATTGAGCACCTGTTCCTATGTCAAATGTGACGATCCCTCGGAAGGTCTCAATTTGGTCAACAGTAAGAAAACCCTTCATAAAAACTCAACCATTGGTCCGTCAACTCTGAAATCGTCAAGCTGTGACGATATCGCCAAGGCGGGAATCGCTAACTCTAGCGAACAGCCGCGCCGTGGCAACTTTCCCTATGCCTTTCTGCGCTCCCGTTTGTCGGTGCTGCCCGAGGAGAACGGAGGCTCCGTAATGAACAAACAATCGTTGACAAATCTTCATAATCGTACCACAGAACACAACATCATGTCGTCGCCGGCAATTACAAATGGCGGACTAGACGGTGACACCGTCTCACTGACTAGCACTAGTCCAAATCACCACCAGAAGGTGATTTATCGGAGTGGCGTCATAAAACGCTACTCCTCGGATGATAGTGCGATAAGTAATTGCTCCCCGCAGGGTGACGTCTCTCGAAATAATAGTATTTCGTCGAAGGACTGGGAACCACTTTACCAAAGATTAAGTAGTTGCTTGAGTTCAAATGAATCGGGTTACGACAGTGATGGTGGTCGTGGTCAAATTGATGATGCGTCTACGAAACGGAATAGTCTGGTGTCGATAAGTTCGATAAGGATCGGCAGCGGTCTGGCATCTTCAACAGTGACCCGTGGAAATGATGGTGGCAGCGGGCCGGTATCAATGGGTGGATACAATTATGATTACGAAACTGAGACGATACGACGGCGCTTTCGACAAATCAAATTGGAAAGACTGTGCGAAGGTGACTTCATTGGATTGGTGCTATCACCGAAGACGGTGCTGACGAGTGCCAACGAGCAGCAGTTTCGGTATTTGATCGTGGAAATCGACACGTACGGAATTGCCCATAAGTAAGTTGTACTTAAAAATATTGGTGAGATTTTTTAGGGTTATCAGACCAAGGTAACTGTAGGCTCTGTCGGCGGTAAGACTGTTGATAACTAAACGTTTCACATACGCCACAGTGACCAACATTTTGGATACGGTTTCGATCGTCATATATGCACCAACAGACTTGTTAATTGATAAAAATTTTATTCAAATTTCGGTCTTTTGAACTGTTTAATTTATATACTTCGATGAGTTCCATATTACTGCAAATACTAATCTCTCGACTTTTGCTTTCCTTACAGAGATGGACGACTCCGCCTGGGTGATGAAATTGTCAACGTCAATGGAAATCATCTACGTGGCATTCAATCCTTCGATCAAGTACAAAAGCTTCTCTCAACCTTCGTGGATAACAGCATTGATCTTGTGATTGCTCATGACGAAGTTGCAACTGTGACCGATTTTTGTACGAAAATAAAAATAAATTGCAATGATCGTCTTATGCAGTCGAGCGAAACCGACGACTACTATGTCAGAGCGCGAAAACGTTTATCCTACTGTCATCGTACACACAGCACAGACAGCATCAACAGCTACGATCTGAGTAGCCTTCAGGTAGCCCTCGAAGAAGATGACGATGCAAGATCTGTGATCAGTTCAACGATGACATCTCAAAACCTCCCACAAACAAGATGTTCAACGCCCCGCAGCGCAATCGGCAGTGCTGCCGCCGAAGAAATGGAACGCATACCGCGTGTTCGAACATCGCGTAACCTGGAACTCACACCACTTTATAGTACGTCCGAGTATACACCAGTCTATGCTAATCGCGTAACAGCAATAACCAACACAATCAGTGACGATGAGAAGTGGCAACTTCTCAGTCGAAAACGAACTGAAGCTCTCCAGCATTCCGAGTATGCGCAATTGCTGAGAGCTACCACCGCCAAACGCAATAGTAGTCCAAATACGAACCCTGTTTCTAAGCTACCCGCTTCAGTGTCAGCTTTGTGTAAAAGTTCTGAAAATGTACATCGGCTGCATATTGAAGCGCCTAGGGAAACAAATCAAACGGAGGTCGGTGATAGTAGCCAATTTTCGTCCCGTACACATTATTCTCGAAATTCGATAAATTATTCGAATTCGAATTACCGATCACTTCGATTTTCTCACTCACGCCTGAGCTCTAGTCGATTGAGCTTGTTCGTTCAGCCGGCAAAGAGTGACAGCGACAGAGGAACTTATCGTTCAACAGACTCACCCAAAGAATTCATAACAAATTCAGAACAAAGTTTAACCAATAATAGTACAAAACCGAATCGAGGTTCTCTAACAACTACTATCAGCGTTGAAAGTAACAATAACAATCATTGTGATATCATAATTAATCATTGTAAAAAACCACAACCACAACAGCAATTAAAGCAAGCAGATACACTGTATGTAAAGTCTGACAGTTTGATAAACCGAAAAGAATTCGAAACTGCAAAGACGACAACGGCAACACTAACACTTAAGAATGCGTCGACGACGGATGTCCGGTCATCTAGTGAAGGTAAGTAGTTGATATTTTATAGAGAGGTACAACAGATTTGTAGAAGTTGGAGTAGTACATACTCAAGGTGTCAATTTGTGAAAGTAAGTTAGAAATAGAAGGGCACTAACTCGACCGATTTTAATGAGTCCCCCCCAAACGTCCACCAATGTTTGAGCTAAAATTAAGAGCTTATGCAAAGCGTCTACGAAATTATTCTCATCATTGCACTCTTTCGCCTCAGTCAGTGAAAAATTAATGGCGTTTTCGATTGAAGAAAAGAATTGCCCTTTCTATGAAAAGAGCAAATCTAGAAGTGCTCTTTCGATGTATTCTATGTTTCATTGAAAAAAAAAGTTCCCGTCCAGGTCACGACAGAAGTGTCCGGAATATTTTAACAGAATTTCCCTGAACTCACCAACACATACTAACAAAATGTCAGATTGAATTATTTGTTGTGTTATTAGAAACAAATTTTTCGCTATGTGATCCGAAAATATACAATTATAGGTGCAAAACGTAAACTTAAATTGAAATATATTGATTTGGCTGTATTTATTGCTGCAGAAAACAAAAAAAAAAAAATAGCAACAGAAAACCAAATCTCTCATATGGTGTCTACCACTATTACAAAAGTGCTCCAACGAATTTCATTGAAGAGCAATTCTGAATTTCGGGGCAACTCTCTCGGATCTTCAATCGAAAACGCCATAAGATTTGATTACATTTTGACAGATCGATAAACAAATTATATTAGTTGTATGGGTTTTAGAATAGTTTGCGAACATATAACTTTAAAAGGAAGTAAATCACAAAACGAGGTATCCGTTCGGACAAATGTCCAATACGAAAGTCAAATTTGATCGGAACTCAAATTGCGTTCGAAACAAAATAAATGAAACATATAAACGCGTTCATTTCACATTAAAATATTCCGCAGCAATTAGTTGTCGGAGAGCTTTGGAAAAAAATATGCCGTATAACTGTCAAAAGGAAGGAACGGATATCTCGAATGGACATCGGAGAAAATTCAGTTCGGAAAGGATACCTCGATAGGGGTGAATATTTCTCTCCACCGTTGCTGACGCGACTATACCAACGATTTAAATTCTACCTTAATGCGTATGTGCTAATTTTTGTAAGACATAACTGTCACAGTTGTGCAACGTAGGAAATTCACTTAAAGTCGTAAACGGAAATTCTATACCATCCTTTTTCACCTTCGTAACTTTTGATTTTCAAAACGCTTGCACTTCAGTTTTAACGTCACGTAAAACTCACCACGCCTTTCAACTCTTTTTAGTAACTCGTCGCATTTGTGGTTAAATAAATTGAAGTGTTTTGTGTACGTGCGTTAACAGGTGTGAAGACTGGTGAATTCCACATCCAGTTTGCCTTGACACAATGTTCAGCATACGTACATCCACCCCTGCACTTCTTCATCCACAATTTTTGCCAATAACACTGGAAAGTTTGTTTTCGTTAAAATCATTGATTTTTTAATTCGACATTGGAGTGCATACTTCACTCGCTGTTTTTGCGGCTTATTTATTTAAGTATAATAAAAATAAAATACAATTTGTTTGTGTAGAAAATGAGCTCATCGGAAGATACTGACGTAGAAATTGATGCCGGCTTCTGGGAGGAAGAGACTGCAACTACTCCAATTCCCTGTGAAAAAAATGGCTCACTACGTACGTACTGTAATAAATTAATATGGTATCTAAGCACTGATTGCAATAAACATACTCGTTATGTTTGTGGTTTTTATTGTTATTAAAGTTAAATATGTACGGTTACGATACGTAGGTACATCGTTTGCACCAGGCATGGCCGGCTGTAATAATCTACTACATCGTAAATTTCTTTTAAGATTGCAAACGTTTAAGCAAACAGAAAACAGCTGTCTAATAGCAACCCTTTCAAGCATTTTATTAGAGCTAAATAGGTAGTAAATTTAGAATTGAATAGTCAACAAATAGAGAACTTAGTATTCGAAAAGCATCCTTTCTTTCACAACACTTCTAAGAGGTTAGCGGGTATTCAAAGTTATCTATTAAAGCTCTGGAAATAGTCCGAGCAGGCTCCAATCACAGCGCGATTTGTATTTTTTATGAAACACTTTTGAGGAATATCTGTCATATGACCAGTGAACAGTATTTGTTGTATTTCTTTAGTCCGCAGCAGTTTTTTTTACAATCTACTTCTTTTTTTTTAAATGTACAAACATTGCGGAGACGTCCAGAGCTCTAGTTTAATAAGTCCGACAGCTGGCTGACTTTATATACCTATTTCAGTTTTTATTAGCCTGGACTGGTCAGTGGTCACTTAAATAATTTTTTTCAGCTGACATTTATGGAGGGGTATCCGACAAAAATAGTCTACATTTCTTGACTGAGTACTATGCTGACATTTCGTACATTTGGCAGACATTGGAAAAGTAACGTTACCGACCAATCTGGTTTTGACGTTATTCCAGATACAAAATTTGTCCACTTAAGGCAACTGAACATTTGCATTCCGGATCACAAACCATAAGATTATGTGTCAAAATATCTGTCAATTTATAGTGAGCTCAGAGCAGAGTGCGTTGCGATCATGCTTTGAACAGCGGATCGTCGACTTATTTGAAAAAAAAAAACTGAAAATAGACTAATTGTAGGCACAAATTTGTTACCTTTAACGGATCATCTGAAACTGCTTAGGATCCGCGGTAATTGCTTGGAGTTGAATGCACTTGTTTAGGTGACTACTTTGTTTTCTGCTTTTGTGTATCTAAGGTCACCCGCCTGATCGGTCTAATTTGTAAATGAGGTAAGAATGAGAATGCGTTTCAAACATCATTTTTATGTTAGCTATGGTTTATGTATGTGATTAATTGCATTATACTATTTACGTTAAGGAATGCGTGTACATAAGTCTGACTGTTAATGGGAAAAAGTTCTGTACATAAAACATTTTTTGGGGTGGCGGTCTTTGGATTGAAAGAATGATTTCCGAGTCTTTTTTTATATTTGTTATTCATTACATTTTAAGGACTCCACAGATGTCAAATGAAAACGGTGACCTTCTACAAAGGACACGGTATGAAATCCTTAGGTTTCAGCATTGTGGGCGGACGTGACTCACCCAAAGGAAATATGGGAATTTTCGTGAAAACCGTTTTCCCCTCTGGGCAAGCTGATGACGATGGGACCTTACAGGCTGGTAAGTTGTCATTTTTTTCAGGAGAGGTGTGAGTATGTTGCGGGAGATTTTCACACATTTGCATGTGATATTCCTCATTTGGGTGAGAAAACTGGGCTTGATGTTATTGCACCATACCTAAAAAGTCGAGCTTATGCACATAGTAGACAGTTCAAAAGGAACTCTAGGACAGTCCTAATCCATCTGTGCCTGCAACTAGTAAGAAAAAGAACCTTCTAAATCGCTTGTTTCGTATATTCCAGGTGATGAAATTGTCGAAATCAACAGCATGTCAGTTCAAGGTATGAGTCATGCTGAGACGATAAGTCTGTTCAAAAATGTTCGTGAAGGTGCTATTGTCCTCAAGGTCCTAAAGCGAAGGTAAAACATTTATTTATTTACTTTTCCATCCCCTTGCTAATCCATTAATTTATTTGTTCTCGTCCGCAGATTCCACAAGGCTAAATCCATTGGAAACTAAATAAATGAAAGGAAAAGTAATTTCCATATATAGATATGTACTTCAATATAAAGTGTAAATTATGTGTGTTTGTGTACATACAAATTGTAAGCGGCGCCCATTCTCTACTATTTCAAATATTTGTATAAATACATAAAAGAAAATAATATTAAAAATGAATTTATTAAAAGTGTCCAACACATAAAATTGTACCTAAAAAGGCATAAATATTATCCAGCCTCTTTTAGTTAAGAAATAGAAATGCAAATAGTGTTTTTTTTGAGTAAATTAGTCTGCAATGATGTAGTTTTAGTTTAGTTGTAAAATATGCATGTTCATTTCGACCGTAAGGTTTAGTGTAAAATTATTTCTAAGAGCAGATTTCTTTATGACAAAAACTCTAATGAAACCTGCAGGTATATTTTTTTTGCTGTTTCTATTTTTTAATTAAGAATTGGCAGATAATTTAACGCTTAATTTAGTTCAAGAAATAATATAACCTCTTAAATTTAGCAAAGGCACATTTATTTTCGCCCATGCAATTGCTGGTAACAGATTTGAAGTTGTGATTCATTTTGTATATAGTATTTTTTTGTCTATAGAAAATGTTTAATTATTTTTGATATCTAATCACGTACGTATTGGAATTCTTATGACTGTCTAGGATTAGTGTTATTTGAAGACACATTTTGTGTTGTAATTAAAAGAGTTATTGATGTTGAAAATAAATAAAACATTTATTGAGATTTTGCGTCTGCCTTTTATTAACTAGCTTGATGCTTGTCCGTCAACATTAAATGCAGTTGGTAAGTTGTTGCAGTGATATGGGTACGGTGATTTGGCATTCTCGGGGATAGCTGCGTTTTTTCTGTAGTTAATGTTAATAGTTTCTACGTGTCTTTTACAATAAGGCGCTGTTTCTTGACAAAATGCTCAATGCGATTTTCGAGGCTTTCTGAAAAGATGTACAAAATGAAATTTGGAATTACAATTTTTGCCAGTTTGCAATACATACACCGATAAGTGGTGTCTTTAATTGGACTATGTCGGACAACCCCACTTGTCAGATGCACTGATCTATTTAAAGTTTAAATTTTTAGGCGGGATGTAATCGCAGACCTTCTAAACTGCGGAAACTATAGCGGCATCAGTTCCTGCCTGCCGCGTTGTGTAAACGCCTCATACCACTTGTCAACGAGCTGATTGGCCTCATACCTCAGTACGGTTTCATGACCGTATTGAGCAAAAATTAAAATAACTTACCGCATCGCTTTCGCGTCATCAACTTTTGATACTGCTTTCGTCGTACGCATTCTTGAAGCACATTCACATGCCCTTTGGTTGTGCAATCGCCGTACATTTGCTTACACAAGACTTCCAGACTGCTAAGAACACTTCTTATCATGGTGGATCTGAAATGAAGCATAATTTTAATTATAAATTCCATAATTGAATAGTCGTCACTACTTACTTCACACTAAACTGCGTCCATTCACCTTGAATGGTCTGAATGAGTTGCGTCAAGTTTTCCTCGTTGTGTACCCATTCGGTTGTATCGGGAATAACTTGATCCTCTTCCTCAATAGCTTCTGATGGTACATCGTCAGCCTGCACCGCATCCGTTTTGTATTTAACAGAATTTCGTCGAAATTCACAATCGTATAGGTTAAGTGGTATTGCAGCCGCTGGGGTATATTGCGGTTTGCTTTACAAAAACGAACATTGTTCATAAATATTAGTTAATACACCTCAAGATATGTAGCTTACCAAGGGTTTAAATGAATGTTTAACAACTCCTGAATGACATTGGGTTCCTCATTTCCCTCTCCAATGAGCAAGAGTACTGCCATGATGCAGCGAATCTGGTGCCACAGGAAAGAATTCGCCTTTATTTCCAAATAGCACATCCTATAGCTTTCGTCTTCTGCCTGGTTCGGGCATTCCTGTATCGTGGCAGAATAGATATGCCTTTTGTAGTTCATAACGCCATTGTGGACATCCATTTTGCAAAGATTTCGAAAGTCAGCACTTTGAAGGTTGCTTAACAATTCGCAGCCTGCACGCATAGCTTCAAGGTTTAGATTGCCAACGGGAAAAAAGTAACGATAAGTTCTACTTTTACAGTCGAATCTCGCACTATACTCCCTGCAACGCAATGGCATCCATGCAATGCATTGGATATTCTTTGGCAGGACTTTGTTCAATAATCCACAGTAGTCGATATCATTTTTGATTGCATCGGCGCTCAGTTGTTGGTCTTCGGGGAACTTGCTTCGTAAATCGATTGATATCACCTGGCAAAATGCACTGACTTCTTTATCTGTTCGACCACAACGATGATAATTGGACGTTGCACGTGATTCAATGAGACACGTCCTGGTGAGCGCTTTGAACATGTGGTATTCTAAAAATAAGATAATGTCAATCATTTGGTTATTTTTTGAGTAAACGAAACATACCAATAGTTGCATTGGAGTCCTCCTGAACGGCTAATCCATGATAGTCCCAACCAAAGTACAGAAATTTAAGCAGTACATGACGCTTATGGCATCTGTAGCAAAAGAAATGTGTTAAGGACAGGCTTTGATTCGTTTCGGCAGACTCTTACTTTGTGAAATCGAATTTTCGTTTATTTCCTTTTGGATTTACTAGCTCCTCAGAATTTGGAACAACCCTATCAACAGCATGTTCATCTAGTTTCTTCTGCAGAATGTTCTTCAGTTGGAAATTGTGTGCTTGTAATTGAATTATTTTCTCGATGAGTTCTTCTTTTGTAAGATTTTCTAGTTCATGACGAGCTAGATTTTTTTGTCGTTTGTTTACAGATATTTGTTGCTCCATATCCTTATTTTGCTTGATAAAACAAAAAGGCAAACAAAAAATATGTGGGATCAAAATAAAAGTGACACTTAATGTACAATAAATTATGAGTCGTTCAAATGGGTCATGCGAATTTAAAACGAGGTACGAGACACATAGGACGCGCAATTGAACAGCTCGGACACAATAGACGATCAGACCATGATAAATTCTAGCTGACGGTTCATCGATCCGTAACAGGAATATTTTTTATGAGGGGCTAGCTACAATAACGTTATTGGCAAATGGCAATGGTGTCGCGCCCACTCTGGCACAGAGAGCAACATGAACGTAATACCTAGAAAATTGCTGATATATTTTGATAATGAGTTCGTAGAATCCATTTTGGTAGCATCATATATTTCCTCGGTGGGGTTGTTTCTCGCTGTCAATACTTAAAACATAGAAAATGTAAATAGAGCTTAACGTTTGACTCCTAAGCTTATACAAATAGGTACGTTTATTTATAAAAAAAAAATAACTGAATTTCAATTCCGCGAAGTTCTATTTATTCCTCTATTACGCACTCAATCATAAAAACTTAAAACAACATTTTAATTCTTTTCCCACAACTTTTTTTAATGTCACTTGGTTTCTTTGCTTCTCATCGACGCTGACATTGACGGGAGCTACTCTTATTTATTTATTTGCAATCTCACTTTGGGTATTGTGTGCATATAGTTTTTAAGCGCTGTCAGCATACAGCTACCTATCTACTACAATTTAAAATATTTTAGTACTAAAACAAATATTCATGTTCGAACTTGTACGATTTCCGAAACTGCCTTTGAATGGCAACGCCATTCAAAAATAGCATCACGAAATCGGTTGCTCTCTTTCTCGCACGTCCACTGATGGCAAAGCGTCCATGTTGAATTTTTTCATATGCAAGAAGTTTTTTACTTGTAAGGTTGTGGCTCTATTTTACACAATAAAAGTGCATCCTAATTAGAAAGAATATTGCTTAAATCTTCGCAAGTATCCGATTATTATTTTGCGACCATACATTCGTCTTCCGCTCCGTTCCAAGTGCGTTAAATGTCCATTAGAAATATCTAGCCGCCGCCATTCATTTCTCAGCATAGAACCAGACCAGAGTATAAAAAAATAATTAAAGAAGTGCGTGTACTGTTGGCATTTTCCTTACTTTTACTACCCAACATTTTTTTTTTCGTTTTTATTTCCTTATATTTCCGAAAAAATTTCCATTAAACATGCCCTAATGAAAGCTGTTATATTCTTTCTCTGTAGACTAACCACTAAATGAAAAAAGGGATTTTTTTGAAATAAAAAAAAATCAAAATAAAACAAAATTGAAACAAAAATATTTTTGGTGTTTTGCGCAAAATGAGTGTCGTCGCCGCCGCCGCTATGACTATTGATGAACAGAAGACAATTTTAAAGACGTGTGGTGGTACTGCTGGTGGTGATCATAATATACCAGACAGTAATGATGATGAGAATCATATCTTACATAAATTAAAGACAGCGCCATCATTCGCAACATCAGCAGCTAATTCTGTCGCCACCGATGGAGGTAGTAATCCCAGTGTTCTACCTCCAGCTTCGCCACAAACCACCATCAACAACTCATCAGCACTTGCATCAGCAACAGAAACAAGTTACACAGCCCAGCATCGACGTTTGTTGGAAGGTATCTAAACCAAAAAATAAACTCTTAAAAATCAAAAACAAAAAAAAAAGAAACTAATATCAAAACATTTCCAAAAGAAATTGTATTTTTGCTGCAAGGCAAATATTCTCGAATTTTTGTCTTTTGTTTTCCTTTCTCTATTAAAAACAAAAAGAGACGTAGAATATATAAACACAAATGTGCGGTTAGAATCAAAGAATATTTCTATACACCATTGTTCTATTTTAATTTTCAAAATTACCTACTTACATATTTCTTACGAGTATTTAGTATATCGTTGTTGCTCGAGACTCCAGGTTTAAGGCCAAAAAAAAAGAAATCGAAAAAGATACAAGTGTTTTGTCTGAAAATAAAAGCAAAAAAAAAGAAGTTAATGTCCGGCGCTTGGTAGAAATCAATATTTTCGGTTCTTTCTCTTAGCAGGTGACCGGGTGGACAGTGCAAGAAAAAAAAAAGAGATAAGTGAAAAAAGTAAACGAATGCATATGCCCTTCAAGTGTAAAAGAAAAGAAAAAAAATGTATCTATTTGTCTATCCATTGTTTTCCTTGTAAATATGAAAGTAAATTTTTTGTTTTTTTTATTTAAAAAGAAAAAAAAAATGCAAAGGATATGCAAAAATGAACGGTGAAGTGATTACTTGAGCGCGCGATCTTTTCCGATTGTGATATTTGCAAGAGCATCGAAGATGCTCTTCGAATTTAGTGGTCATTCCGAAGTAATTTATACCAAAAAATGTGCCGCGATTATTGAATTAGTTTATTTGTTTACCTACCTAGCACATATGTCACAGAAATCACTTTCAATGGAGTAACAATTTTATATTTATGGTTTGTCCGAAGTGCGAAATTGCAACATTAATATAAGTGGCACCGGCCACTCTTTAAAATATATTCATACCTATATCATAAACATTTCCACAAGAGGTAGTTTTTATTGGAACTGGATGTTTAAATAGGGCATAGAAGCATACTAAATTGAACGACCCTATGTACATACATGCACATCTGTACGTACATATTTTTTTAACTAAATATGTACTATAATTCAAAAATTTAACCAAGTGTAGAACTTGGAGGTATAAGGACTTACTTAGGTATGAATACATACATATCACCCCCCACAGTTGTAACGAATTCCTCGAACAGATTCTCGTTCAAAATTGAATGCGTCTAACATATTTCTAATCCCTTTATTCTTATTCGTACACGAAGGTTTTGTTTTTATATTTCAGAGTTTTAAAAATAACATGTAGGTGGGCTGTTTTTTAAAATGTTGCAATTCGATGGCCCCTAAGTTTACTTGTTGACATTAATTTAAAAATAATTATGTCTGAAACACTATTTATTGGCAATAAATAATTATAGCTTGAAATAGATTTATTTTAATTCAATTTTAAAAATATTGAAATATCGTCCAGCACGAATAGTTTTGTACTAAATGACGTTTGTCCCCAACGCAGTAATTTGAATTTCCCGATTAAATATCAATAGCTCCTGGATGAGCTTAACAACACTGGTACAGCTATTAAACAAGATTTATGTGTTCGTTAAGTAATACTAACAAATATTTAAGAACAATATTATCTTGTTTTTTTTATTCAAGTAAAACCTGTCCCCATAATTCGTCATTCGCGTCATGCAACTGCTTTCCGTTAAAAATTTTAATTTAAAATTAGCATTATTTTGCAAAAATGGTGCCTGCTCTATATTTCTCAGAAAAAATTTGAAGGCAGAAAAACCTCATATAAAACATATAAAAATGACTTAGTTGATGTAAATTGTAATTACATAATTGCAAGCTCTTCCAAATCCCAATATAAAAAAAAAACAAGGAAGTCGGTTTTTATGTTGTTTTCAAAACCTATCAACATAGTTTGGACAACAAAAGTCCCTTTTTGAATGTTTTTCGTTAAATTCAGATGTTTTAAGAAATATCCTTTAAGTTTTTATTGCGAAATAAATTAATTTTGGCAAATATTGTCTACTGCGCCCCTTTTTGGCATTTTCGTCACACTTTGACAAAGTGATTTTGATTTTGCTTTTAACTGCAATATTATATAATTTTTCTTGAAATCAGGATCGACTTGGCAATGAAATTCTTTAAGGTGGATATAACGATAAGGCCCAACACATTCTTTAGCATATTTTTTTTAAATACATATACCTAATGCTTAAATTGGTTTTCGTGACGCAAAAAATATTTAAATCAGAAAAAAACTCAAAAAATATTCTTATCATTCCAAATTTAAATAGACTCAAGCTGCATTTTATCTGATAAAGAGAGTATGTAACAAATTACAATTTTATTCGATGTTTTTATCAATTTGTTTGGGTGACATTTTAAGTTATATAGTCCAAAATATTAGGAAAACTGCACTGTCGGTAACGGAATTTAATTGTTATTTCATTCAAAGAAAATAGTTTTGCTCCAACATTGAGATTTTTTTTTTTAAATAAATTACCCTTATTGCAACACTTTGAAAAACAACCCAGGTACCAGATGTAGGTAACTCTTTCATTATCTCGAACGTGCAATACATGCTGTATGTTACTAAAAATTAACAAAGTCGAAAAGAGGTAAAACTAGTTTTTGGGTATTGTTTAACCGCTTTTTTAAGCATTATTTGAAATGCACTAGGTAGGTACCAATTCTAATTCAAAACTGATGGGCCATTTAAAGTGTCTGAAAAACTATGTTTCGGGTATCATTTAGAAAAGGATTACCAATGAATTGAGAAATTGTCATACACTTTGAACCGTATTACTAAAAACTTAGTTTTACATTTTTTTATCGACGAAAGAAAACGCGTTTTACGATGTGTTTGCTGCACATTTTATTGCTCCCAGATTGTGCTTTGTTTCCACCTGTACTTCAGAATCAAATTCAGAATTTTTTTTCCAACAAACAGTGTTCAAAACGACATTGTCCGCTATTTTAACAAGTATATGGCTAGTTAAATATTATTTTAGCTTGTTAAAAGCAATTTTTTGAAATAACCTCCACTTCTTGTTGGAAATTAAAGTTACACGGATTGTGTGCGAGAGGGCTGATATACCACTTTGGTTTTAAATGGGTTACTCAGCATAGAGGACACTAATCTTCCGTGTAGTTCCCAAATTGACTGTCACTCCAGAAAGGATATATTAATGGATGAGGATCATCAACCATCTATTAAAAATTTACATTTTTCCCGAGCCACTGGGTTATTTCTCGATGACAGCTTCTGACAAACCCATCTTCGTTTGTATAGGTAGGTAAGGTACTTGCAAACCCAGCGACAGCTGCGTTCTTGCGATAAGCTCAATACACAAACGATACTAATAATCATACATATTTACTGTCCAGGCTGCGAAGACCATCGAGTTTGGCAGAAATACCAAACTTTGTATGATTCGTTGTTGCAGAAGTCGATAAAGTTCTGAGGGTCAATTCTTGTTCTGTGAAAAAGTGAGTCTGGTGTGTATGAATCTGGTCTTGCTGCATTTTTTCTAAAATTTGCCGGAGTGCGAAGATTTAGTTTATGGTTGACTTTACTGGCCTTAAACCGCACTGATATAAGTCGATTATGATCTTATATGCGACATTCCTCTGTACTCATTATTTTGCCAGACCTAGGCCAATTCAGACTTCACAGTAACTCAAGCAATCTAATAGCTAGCCAATGATTTATCCACACAAATATACATACATATTTAAGTCGGAATTTTAGGCAATTCAACCATTTAATATCGCCAAATAAAAGTCTGGGCTCACACACTCAGCAATTAAGTTAGTTTTTTAGTTTGACCTTACACCCCTCGTATAGTCCGCGATTTCTTGCAAGCGATTGCTTTTAAATCAACCACCTTTTCCACATGTTCAGCTATATTTGCTTGTCCGTCAAACTCAGAAAGTTTGATAAAATTGTCTGGCATTATATCTGTTAGTGTGCCACAAGTCAGTGATCAGTAAGTTAGGACTTACATAAATATTGTTATCAAATGCGCTCAATTTGTAATTTTGCGAAATTCAGCAATCTTGGCACTGCATTCGTGTTTTAAAAGAAACTGGCTCAATTTTGGTTATTTTCCAATAAAATGAATGACGTGACAATGATGTCTACTTCTACTCTTTCTCTCTCTCTCGGGTCCCTGATCTCTCGATCTTAATTATTAATAACTTTAGCAGTGTTATGTGTTATGTTTGCGGAGGCAACCTTTTCATTCGGCAAAGACAAGGAGGTTTCAAAATTTGATGTATTCTGATGGGGAAAGACGAACGTGACAATATTTTCAAGCCATGTTAGAAGTGTAGTAATATAAACATATGCAACATATATAAGCTACAGGGTCATTCATTTCGTGGTCTCAAGTTGGTAGCGCAGGCATTTGAAACCTGTCAAACTCAGCTGTCATTTGAGGTGTCATAATATTAGTTGAATGTTTGCCATTTACGATAATGGATCGCTTAACAATCAAACAACGCGCTTAAATTATTAAAACTGGTGATTCAAACGTAGCCACTTTCTGCTCATTACCCGATGATTATGATGGTTGTCATAATCGACCGGCTACGCAAGCAATCGGTAAGATTATGGATAAATTTGAAGAGAGCGGAAGCGTTACTGATAACTGATGTCGTAAGGCCTGTGCATCATCGTAATGCACGCTCAGTCGAAAATATTGCTGCTGCAAGTGTTGCTGATGATACGAATTTATCGATTCGAATTCGGAGCGATATGGTCGAATGACATCCGATTTTTTTTGACCGGCGATTGAAAATCATGACTTGGACGATATGTGGTTCCAACAAGACGGGCCAACAAGCTACTCAACACGACCAATTATGGCTTTATAGCGTGAGAAGTTTCCTGGTCACGTAATGCGATTTGACACCGTTAGATTTTTTTCTGTGGGGCTACGCAAAAGACCGTCCTTACGCGAATAATCTCCGAACTCTAGACGCATTAGAAGCCAACATTACTCAAGTTATGGCCGAGATACCGCCCGAGATGTGCGAAAAAGTGGTTGAAAATGAACTCAAAAGAATCGTGAGAGTCTTCCCGAGGCCGCCAATTGAATCATATTGTATTCCACACTTAAGGGCAAAGTACAAACTTTATAATGAAATAACATTTTCATCAAAAACGTATCCGCTGTGTGTGTTTTATTTAGCTAAGTTCACGCGTGACAGTACAGCTGCATATCATGTTTGGTAGAATGTTTTATTACCGGTACAGCGACTTTTAAAAATTCAGCCTGTAATAGTCTTATTTCGCAAAATATCATTCATTTTAACATGATTCAGCTAACCGACTAGGGCTCATTTGACTAGAACCTATTTTTAGAGAGATATATATTTACATCCCCTATCTACTCTACGCTTTCCTTGTCGTGTTTTTGTTTTAAAGAAAAAAATATATGTAAGATAGGTCGACTTTGTGATAAGACGTGTGTCCATATAGGAAAGAGCAATTACCCCCGACCGCAATACTTCATTCCCTTTAATGTAGACAATAACTAATAGCGAGGTCATTTTGTTACTCCTTAAACCCTGTGAGCCTTTTTCGTCAACGTGAATAGTATAGAATTGTGGGAGTGTGCGTGGTCGTGTGGAAATATGGTCAAACAAGTTTAAGAGTAACTTTTGCCCTGGCCTAAATTTGAGTGGTGGTCAAATGAAGGTTTTGTAAATTTTTATTCTTCAACTATTAGCTCCATCTGTGAATTGTCAAAGTCTCTGATTGCCTTAGTTTGTCATCGTTTGCATTCAGACAAACCATATAATAAATAAATAAATGTACTTCCATCTGAAAGTGAGCTTAATTTCTGTGTGCAATATTATTTATTTGAATAGCAAGTGAAATCCTTGAAATATGAAAAAAAAAAGAAAAGTTTAATAAGTAAAATGAAAAAAAAAACTGTGCAGGGGAAAGATTACAAAAAAGAACAGTGAAAAATAGTGATGTGCCGAAAAATTAGTTTGAAATTCGTAAATAAATCCTTAAAGTTTTATCCGAGAGTAGTTCAGAAAATCTTTCCCTATAAAGTGTAAAAGAGAAAAAAGAAAAATGTTTTTCCATTCGAAATCGAAAAGAAAATAATTGAAGTGATTTATTTTGGTGTCGCTGCGCCCACTTATGAGTCTCGGCAATTTTCTCGGTTAAACTACTCTTACTCAAATAATCGCTAAACTCGTCCAATCGTACGATGTGCACCTTGCATCCCAAGTCAAGGATTGACAAGAAAAACGTGGATGGACGATTTGAGTCTCTCTCGCACACAATTCTAAAGAAATTAAACTCGTTTCTTTTATTGGTATGATTTCGAATAAGTTTATGGTTAAAGATGTATATTAATATATAAAATCAAAAAAAGAAATTAATATAAATAAAACCCGTATCCACCATCTAACTTGTTCCTTTCTCATAAATTCACAGAAGAAATACACAGTCTCAAAGTCGAACAAAGTCGACTTCAGCAGCAATTTACTGATGCGCAACGACGAGAGAAAATCCTCATGCGGAGGCTTGCCAACAAAGAACAAGAATTTCAAGACTATGTTGTAAGTAACAATCGCTTCTACAGCTTCTGCAGGCGGACTGTCACGTTGTTTAATTTTACAGAGCCAAATTGCTGAATATAAGGCGGCTCAAGCACCGGGCCCAGCTGCATTGCGGTCTGCCCTTCTCGATCCGGCTGTTAATTTGCTCTTTGATAAGCTCAAAAAAGAGTTGCAGGCAACGAAAGCGAAACTCGAAGATACGCAGCAAGAACTGTCGGCGTGGAAATTCACTCCGGATTCTAATACGGGAAAACGGCTGATGGCAAAGTGTCGACTTTTGTATCAGGTAAGGCAGGGCAGCTTCATAACTGAGAGTGCTGACTACAGTTGCTAAATTCGTTTCCAGGAAAATGAGGAACTCGGCAAAATGACGTCCAACGGGCGCCTGGCAAAGTTGGAAACCGAATTGGCCATGCAGAAAAGCTTTGCAGAAGAAGTGAAAAAATCTCAATCAGGTAAGCAGTTGTCGTTTTGAAATAAAAATGTGTGGTTATGCTGGGTCTATTCAGCAAGTGGGAAAATTTAGGGCAAATTTTGACATGAAATAAGTGCTATGTTAACAACGATTGGGGACGTTCAAGTATCTAGTTTAGTAAGTCTGACAGCTCTCTCACTAGATGAAACTCGGCTCTGATTGGGGGAAATCGGTCGTGAGAGCAGATGTTTCAGTTGACGTTTATGGAGGGGTAGCCGACGAATCTAGTCGAGAAATTCCTGACTGAGTACTAAGTTGACAGTTCTCATATGTGGCTGACGTAGAAATAGTGACGTTCCCGACCAATCTAGTTTTTGCGTTCAGGTTACATCTCATTCAGACCAATCTAGTCGACTTAAGATAACTATATTCTTGAATGTGTCCATTGATTGGGTGCAATGAAACACCAAGTTCGGGCTCACATTGGGCGCCCACTTTGAACGCCATAATTATGGGTTTTTTTTTACTAAGCTTCTATCTGGGTAAACATAAAGTAGAATTTTTCGCACACAATTACATCAATTACACTTCACGTGTTTATTTGATGTATTATTGCCCATTCGTCTACTTTACTTTACTGAGATGTATGAACAATAGAAACGTCTATTGGAAACTAGGTAACTAAAACGGTTGCGTATGAATCTGCACCGTTCGGGTCAAAAGCATTGATCGAAACACAAGGGCATATGTTAAAATCTAACAGTTTTGTCAGATTGGTGGTAGAAGATATGCATCAAGGGGGAGTAGCCTTCCGTTGGGCGCCAATTTGTATATGTCTAGCATTTTCAACAGATTCAACAGATGTGGCGCGAAACTTGTATTCAAGGCATTGCTTCAAAACACGTAACTAGAGCAGCTTCGCTGATTATTTTGAAGGAGTTAGAATATGAAGCAAGAAGTTAGTTAAAAAGTTTACAAGGGTAGTTCATAACCTCATTGCCCAAGTCGTTTACCAATCGCTTCTTAAAAACCCGCAACCGTTTCTGCTCCAATATTAAATAAATGACGAATACTTTTAACATTGTCAATCATGTTTCTTTGCAGAACTAGATGACTTCCTTCAAGAACTTGACGAGGATGTCGAAGGCATGCAGAGCACGATTTTATTCCTGCAACAAGAATTGAAAACCACTCGCGATCGCATACAATTCTTGGAAAAGGAAAACTATCAACTCAAAAATGGTAACACCGATGAACCTACCGACACCGCAGCTGTATTATCACCATCCGCCCAGCAACAACAACACCAACAACAACAGCAGCAGCAGCACCGCTCCATGAACGGTGGTGGCACAGTCAAAGAAATCAGTTCGGCAGACGATTATTCTCAGCCCTCCAACATAAATGCAACTAATTCAAATATCGCTGCCGGTACCAATAATAATTTTAATATGCTCGAGACAATCGATGAAAATTCGTGTCTAAGGACGCAAAATCCCAACACCAGCAACAATGCCAATAAAATCTTGGGTAGTGCAAAAAATAGTGAGTTTTTTAACGGATCCGTTTCGAATGAAGGCAACGGCAACGGCAACGATACTGAACTTACACAACCAGTGTCCGCGAACAGTGACGACCTTATTATCGACGCAAGCAGTAATAGTAATAGTACAGTGGGTGGTGGTGGTGGTGGTGGTGTTACGGTCAAAACGCGATTATCCGCTCGTAAACGTAACTACGACAGTGATTCAAGTGAATGTGGCAGCACAAATGGCGCAACAACGCGCAACTCGATCGTAAAGAAAGCGAAAAAGAAGACTCGTCGGTCGTCGTCAGTGTTGTCGATCGATTTGAATGAAGATGATTCGCGAATTGGAGGGGTTTCAGTTGATCGAAGTGACGAGGAGAACAGCAATAGTCAGCCAACAAGGGTGATGACCAGACGAAAGTCAGCTCGAAACCATCAAAATGGTGGCGATACTAATATGTAAAAATAAGTAAATAAACAAATTACAAACCGGGACAAAAACGAATGTAGTTATAATTTTTTTATTTTTTTTGTTTGTTTTTCTTTTTATTTTTTAACTGAAATTAATGCCCGTCTTTAGTATCTATTAATTATTTAAGTTTATACCATATAAAAGACTAGAGAAGTGAACAATTTTTTTGTTATACACAACTTTTTGACTCGGTTGATGCAGCGTACAATGATGATTATTTTTTTTAAGTTTCCACTTTAAGATGAGGAGGAGGAAGAGTAATTTAACTTTTTTGTTTTTTTTTTTTTATTAATATTCAACTTGTACAAAATACGGAAGAAGAGAGATGTTAGTAGTAGTTAATACCTTGCACGATTTTTTCGAAGCCTAAAATCAACTGTGAGACATCAAGAACCGAATACGGAAGTTCTCAGCCGTTAATTTAACGTAATAATGCATAACTAAAATAAAAGATAATTATAATTATTAAAAGAAATATATATAATATATATGTAGTTATATTCTTATTATGTTAAGGTCACTTAGTTATGTAATTTTGTATGGATGTTTATTTATCCATAAAAAATGTTTTAAACGAAAAGAATGCAAAAACATACAAAAAAAATATGTAAAAAGAAGAAAAATACTGACAGAAACAAATAGTAATAAAACTTAATACAGAAATATGAGAAAATTATAAAAATGTATGAGTTTTCTTTGATTTAAATCGACGAGAGTGGATTCCAGCGAAATACGTGACCCAACAAGATGTTTTTATGAGCACACGATTTGATCCCTCAAACATGGGATGAAAACTATCTACAACTTGTTTACTTGTTATAACCACCTTTCGTGAAAGTCTTCACATCCTACTGACTGACGTATTTGATTACTGACTCCTGAGCGGACAATTTTTCATTGTGTTCATTTAAATTTTCAATTTGAAGTCACACGCACAGTTATGATCGATCTTGATGGCGGGGAGGCGGGGATGATACATGTAGGGAAACTCCCTACACGTAGGGATTTTCAATCTGAAAATTACACCGTAGGGAAAAACGAACAGATTTTTATAAAAAAAAACAATTCAGTTGATTTTTCCGAAAAATCGTGTCTGAAACTGAAATTCGGTGTCAATCTTTCTCTTTTTCGCCTGCGCTCGGTATACTACACGACGCACGGTCGACGCGACGGCGGCGGCGAAAATAAATTGATCTCTTTTTGTTATTGGGTTGTATGAATAATACGTAGCAATTGCTCTTACTCAAGAGAAATTTCAAAATCGAAGCATTTGCTACATTTCGAATGAATAAAAACCAATTTGAGTTAGTTCCATCTTTTGACATATTCGAAAAGCGGCGGCACTGACCTTTTACTCAGATCGGTATGAATAAAACTTATCAGACAAAGCAAATGCTATGCAAATTCTGAGTCTGCTATTTAGTTGGCTCAGACCTTTTACTAAATATTTTGGACGCACATTTTTTACATAAAACAATCTAAGCATTGTGAATTTTCGATGTTTTGTTTATAAATAGTTAAATTAGGTTTTGTTCGTGCAGGAAAACCAAACAAAACATGGATGGAATAAGTTTTCACATTATACCTGTTTTACCTCTTCTTGTTAACGTTCGTGCTAGTAAAAAACAGTATAAGCAAAGGAGATTTGGTGAGGATAATAACTTCAAGCAATTGTTTCGTTTCACGCGTGGAAATGTGGACATTTTGGCTAATCCTTTTTTAAATGATAATTTTGAGACTCTGCTCTTTCAAATATCCAGAAAATTAAGTCTTTCCTAAGGTATTTAGGAGATCCAGGCTTTCAGGTAAACATTTCAAAATTCATGTGAAATTCAAGTGAACAACTTATGTATTTAGGTTGGTGTTGGAGAAGATCTTGGTGTTCATCAGTCAACCGTTTCGTTAACTAATTGGTATGTGTGCCAAAAAATAGTTCAACAAGCCGATGATTGGATACATTTTCCGACAACTGAGGAATAAATCAAACATCACCCAGCGATTTGGAAAATAAAATTTATGATTCCAGGTGCGATTGGAGCTATAGATTGCTTTTGATAATTTTCCCACAAAAATTTGAAAATAAATTCAAAAATAAACAAGCCACCGGACAGTTGTCACTTGTCAAGTGTGACACAAATTATTGCAAGGCAAGGACATGTACAGCGAATTAAATGCTATATTCGAATTTTCGAACTTACTTTAGCAAACTAGGTTTTTATTCATACCGATTCAAAGCATTTGCTAAGGGCTTTTACTTTGCTAAAACCTTTTACTCAAAGCAAATGCTAGTTTTTATTCATACGACCCAATGTAAGAAAGCACGTATGCGACGAAACCATCAGCAAGAAATCATCTTGTTTAAGTTTGCTTGTCATTTCATCAAACAGTTTGGGACTGACGCCTCTGAACCTAACCAAACAGATATCTATATGTATCTATTGATAAAAATGTGTACTTACTTACTTTTCTTTCTCTTCCGGCATTTTTCTTATTTTTTTGCCGGGGAATCAACAGAGTATCAGGTATTTCTGCGATGCATTTTTTCTTTATGTTTGCGCATCAGATTGACCATCTTTGCACTAATGAACACTCGACGTTGAAAGTGATCGCAGGAGCAGTGGCTTAGTGGTTAGTGTGTTGGACTACTAAGCGAGGGGTCCCAGGTTCGAATACCAATACCGAAAAACCAGACCTGTTGCGCCAACTATTTATTTTCTTTATCTTTACGTTGAAAGTGATGCCAGTATTTGCATTAATGAACATTTTGCAAAGCATCACGATGCCAGTGATGCGTTACTGAATTTACACTTTGCCCATCATTCTGCCGTCCTAAAAACAAAACCATTCCCGGCAGAGCCCAAATAAGACACAACGTTATAAAATTTATGAAATAATCGCTTCTTTTTTTCATTTATTGTTAAATTGTTAATTTGTATCTTACAGTGTTGTGTATTTCATATATTATTTTCGTTCTTGATATATGTAATTGAATTGGATAAACATTGTTATATTCAAAAACTCATCTATATTATATACTTTATTTGTTATTATCAATGTTCAACGTTCGAGAACAAGAGTACCTCTTCGTAGATTTCTTTACATTGTATTGACTTATGTCTAACAATTCGGATAAATAAATTATGCTAAATAAAAATAGAATTACACAAAGACTAAATATATATATATGAGGACATAGTGGGAGAGAGAAAGGGAGAAAAATTTATAAATTATGTTGAAACAATAGTTTTCAAATGGCTCATCTCCTTAGCTTTCTTTTTCTACTTCATACGCTGAGTAAATAAATTAAATTTACAGTTTGACGTTTTCTAAAAACTACACGCAGCTTATGTATAATATATATTATTCCATGCCAAAATGTTCGGAGTTTAAAAACTTAAAAAAAAAATCCATAATGTATATAAGTATTTATAAATAATTTAAAAATAAATTACTAATCATACGCTTTAATTGTAGTCAATCACTTATACTAAAATGGTATACTTAATAGAATTAATGCATTTTATAATTTTTGAATGTATTATCTTTCCAAATGTAGAAATTGAATAATAGTTTCTTTTCTTCGTTATATGACCTAAGTATAGTTTCAATGCTATAATTATTTTTTGTTGTGTTGTCGTAACGCCTTTCTTTTTTTACTTACTTTATATCTACCGCATCACATTGCTGCAAGTCGCCTGCTTCGAATGAAGAGCAACTCGCAATAACTTCCTTTTAACAATAAGCATGAATAGACATTTTAATTAGTTGTCAAATCAAAAACAGTTTCTCAACAGATTATTATACAGTTTGTCTTTTCATATAGTTTCTTAAGTTTCAGTTTTTATTTCTTTTCTATTACAATTGTTCTATTTCTAATTTAAAGTCTCGTTAGAATAGCAGTCACAAGCAAACAAAGACACTACGCGAAGGTTTGCTGGTGCAGGCATACACCTTTTCTAGCTTGTGTTTATTTTGGCGATATGCAAACAAAAAATAATCAAAGTCTAGGTGAAAATACATAGCAATGGAAACGTTTCGGAAGTTCACGGGGTCAGATATAGCTCGTCTTTATTTAATCCATCACATACCCATACAACTCAGACAATCGTCTATCAAATACTTCAACTACCATTGTTTTCGCAACGTTTTCCTTACAAATACAGCTACCAATAGTGAAAACCGCAGTCAAATCCGTTCATTGTTTCTCCAGATAAGCGAAAACCATGAGACACATGAATTTTGGGGATCATTTTGTATTATTTAGTGATTAACTCCACACCAAAACTGAGTTTTCCCAAAAGCACTCGACACTTTTATCAACAAACAACGTTTCTCCATACAAATTTCCTTCACCATAAGTTTTATTCTGGCCGAATTTCGAACACTTTCGTCAGCTTTCCTTTAAGTCCTAATTTTTGAACTTAATCGCTAGTTTTGGAGGTCTATCGTTTTGACGATAATCGTCTGAAAAGTTACGGAATGAGTGCCCGTTAAGTTGACGCCTTGAATGACCATTTTGTTCTTAAACATTTTTTTTTAGAAATGTTAACAATTTACCAAGAAAAACTATGCGAACAAACATAAGTAATAGCAATTTTAGATGTTCACCTCATCTGTCAACATTAACTGCCCGCAAAATCAAAAGCGGGTGCACATTGGGAAGAAAATTTAATTTGGTGTGTATTTAACTTTGACAGTGCAATAACGACTCCGGTTTGCCCTTGAATTTATTGAAGGTCAGAACAGTGAATTCATTACCGAAAATATCGTCCTTAGAGCTCGTAAATTGTTACATTTCAAAGTCGTGACTAAAAACAGATTTAGCTTAAAAGAAAGAAACATAAGAAAACGACAGCCATTTTTCACGTCCTGTCGCATGTACCTTAAACGAGGCATAGCTGAAGAGAAAACTGTTGTTCATGACGTTATTCAGTGTTTATAATACCGCCTTTTTTCTTACTCTGCGCAGATACGTCACAAGCACAAGGGGCCTTACTAACAATCATTTTTAATCTTCACACAAATTATTTTGTAGGTCACAGTGGGTAATTCTATATGGAAACTGTGCCATTGTGAGTTCGAAAAATCCAGCCTGGACACTAAATATGATTAGAAGTATCGCGCTATATGACAGAAGAAACAAAAACGTCAGATTATAAGTTCCTACATATTTTCGGTGTCGGTGTGATGTGTTATTTAATAACAAAAAATTAATCATGTGAATTATTTATTATGCCCATTGTGACGCATTGTGTCATACCATTAGTCTCAAACTTTATACCTTCGTAGTTGATCTCAATGTTCGTAAGTTTTATAAATTCCTGGAGCAGATCTGAAAAGGAAATCCTCTCTTAATAATTACTAAAAACAAAGCTTCTTCATCAAAATGTTCGCTTTCATTTCCATTTTTAAAATTTCGACAGTACTGTCAAACGTAACTATTCCAAGTTCCGCAATAAACTCGATAGTTATGTTTAAATGACCTTTATTTAAAAAAAAAGTGTTTAGTGGAATTATGTTAAAAAAAAACTTTACGCGCATAATAAAATTACATAATTGAGATCTTAAAACATTATTTCTTATTAATACGACAAAACAAAATTTACAATTAAAAAAAACTTGTACTAACAGGTCGTATAGTCGGTATATGCCTACGTAAAACTACATGAATGAGTGTGCAAAATAATTAACAAAGCTTTGCTGATATACCTATACAAGTACAACGTGATTTTGGTTTCCATAATTCAGTGATATACTTCTCACAGGCATGTGATTTGTACTGAATTCTGGAAGTGAAAACCTGGTACTTGAACTGTCAGTTAAACAAAAAAAAAAATTATAGCAAAAAGCTTTTCACGATCACGGGGATAAAGGTTATGTCCAACGAGACAAGAGATGGAATTTTTGTTTTGTCTTTCCGTCTCTTGTCTACTCACTTGCAATCTACCTTTTCACTTGGAAATGACATTCATTCCCATGATCGTGTTGACACCATTTAATAAGACCATTGGAAGTGCTTTTGAAAAGCAAAAGTTCACTTATATCATTTAAATATATCATTAAGCGCTAACATTATTCGCTCTAGTACCTTCTAACAAATGTCTAACATAAAACGTGACTGTCATATTTTTTTCTTGTGACGTAAGCGTATATCTATTCTTTGTTTGCCCGCATCTTTTGTTTGCTGTGGTCGCTATTTAATTTTTTAGCATTTGCTTTGACGTACGACGTTTTGACGTTTTCTTAAAACTTACCAAAATTAAATTTAAAAAAAATATATATATAAATCAATAAATAATAATCAAACAGAAAGTTGCGACATACAATTATTGTTACCCATTGCACTGCCACTATTGCTGGCGTTATCGTTTTCAGGATAACTGCCACTGGTAGTCGAATCGCCGCCGCTGCCACTGCGGTTGTCCATTTCATGCGTCGACTCTAGAATATTATGAGGTAGTTGATCAGTATTAAGCAGTAATGGCGCTGATAAGGTATTTTCTGGACTTGCTACTTCTCTTGTAAACGAGGACAGTAGTCGTTGAGATTGTAGGGAATACTGACTTAAATCAACGGGCATCTCTCGACTGCTGTCAGTTTCCATTGAATGAGAATCGCATTCGGTAAACGATTCCTTTTGTATCTTCGGCAAGTTTCTATCAACATTCATGGGTTTTAAAAATGTTTTCTCCTGTGACGGCAAATGCAGACTATTGTGTTGTATAGCTGATACAATTGGCGATGGAATCCTTTCGATTGACACCGAACAAGGTACGATTCGAGGTTGACGGTATTCTTTTGGTACTTTCGGAATACGAAATTGTCGTAAGGTTTGCGTTGTTGATGGTTGTTGATTGTTGCTATGGTTGGCTGATGGGCTGTCTGCACAAATGCTATCTGTAGGCAAATTTTGAGATCGTTCAGATAGTGCCACTTCACCTTGGTAAGTTTTTAGAAATTCTGTAAATCTGCTCACAAAATGCTCGTGTAATTCGCTGTGTACTAAGCTAATGTTTGATCGCTGAGCGACGTTTTTTAGATCTAACGGGAGATCTGGTGGGAGAGAAAACAAACAATTTTAAGTAAAAAAAATAACAACAGTAGTAGGTTGATATTCGTTATGCTAGATTATGGTACGTACTTTCTAAAAATGCTTTTAGGTTTTACACGGAGATGGCGTTTGGGATTGTAATTTTCAATAGTTCCAAATTTAACAAACACAAATTGTATTTGTCATGGAGAGGATTGTAGAAAAATTCCCAAAGGGTGACACGAAAAAAGAAATTCGTTTTGTTTGCATGCTCCTGAAAGTTGCATCAGTTGATAAAAGCCAAGCACTAAGAATGTGTCAAATTGAAAAAAATTTTGCGAAAAACTCTGACAAAAGGAAATTAACTCACGTAACGCAGTATTTGCATTGTTTCTGGGATCTGTTTCATAATATACCATGTGACACCATTTTGTTGAAATTGAAACCACATGTCGTACACATCCAGACCTTGCAATTTAGAGACAAAAAAAAACTAGATGTTTGAAGTTTTTTTATTAACCGCAATTTTAGTATACACTTGGTTTATCATGTCGCAATAGGGAGCCCCATTAACAACAGATATTGCTGATCAGTCGCGCATTGATACGTTTGATGCCTCAAGCCAAAAAATCACAGCAATCATTGGACACATTTGATTCTCAACAAGCACTCGTGGATTTTTTCGAAACTCCAAGTCAACAATTTATTTTGCATCGTCAAGATGAAAGATGCACTACGTTACTGAAGTAATAAAATTCCAAACTACAGTCTACAGGTGGTGCTGTCAAACATTCGTACGTATTGATCAAATGCGTTGTTTTTTTCGCGTAGCGCTCCATTTTGGATTATTCTTAATGGCCAGTTGTCACGCTGTCTTTTGTTGGCAGCACTTTACCGCTCAAAATGGCGCCCAATTCAAATCTTGCGTGAATTTCAGTAGACCCTTTAGATTTGTTAATTTTGTCCATTGCCTTGACAAAACGTTAAATACTTGATCTGAATGGACACAAGAAGCAACGTCGAGAGCGATGATATTCACTGAGAAATGATGTATAAACAAATAAAATCAATGAGAAATGAAGGATAAAAAAATAAACCTTACGTACTTTTCCTTATAGGACCAAGTCAGAATGCAAAATTTAACACAAAAAGGAATTTGTGCAAATAAGTTAATCCACTTTTCTTGCCAATGTTGCCTCCGATTGCCATAAGCTGCATTCAGAGACAAAGATTGCGCAAAGCCATTCCAAAATGTTTCAAAAGAGTTAAAAAAAAAAAAAAAAAACACAAAAGCTGTTGTGGCGGAATATTTAACCCAAGACAACGTCATATTATATACATTTTCTTTTAACATCCTTTGGGACCGCCTTAAACTGCTTTAAAATATATAAATAAAAAGTTAACACATCAAAGCAGGTCTAGCACCAAGAAGCGGATGTAGCCAGAAGGCTAAACATGTCGACTGTGCGAATGAACAATATTATGTTCCAGCCAAGAGGATATTCGCCAACCGAGTTTTAAGTGATAAGATCATATCAGTGTTTCAAAGACCAAACAGAACGCTTGCTCTGGACAACTCAAAGCAACTTATTGCCCCTTTAACTCTCGGCGGGCAATCAAGCTTATATAGCCGCTTAAGGTGGGCCTAGATGATATAACGAGCGTTCGTTCATATTTTGCCATCAGTATTTTTCGTTTTTGTTATTTTCGTAAATGCAACGGACTATGGAATTTACAACACTCGTCTCTCATAAACTATACAGATAGCTTAATCCAATTTTCCACTTTTCAACCGAAAATATTGGGTCCGTAAATGTAAATGTTGTGATTCGCAAATATGATATACTTACACAGTGATCCGTGCCCTGCGGTCTTTGTTTCACTCTGCTAACATTTACAAAACCCGCACTGACGATCAATACTCAGTGGATGATTTCTCTCTCCGTGTAAAACCCATAAACGAACCTATTTGCTTCAGCATACATAATTGTTTTATTTTTTACATAAAAAGACGCTCATATAATAAGAATAAAATAAAATCAATAAACCGATAAAAGGTAAATCGCAAAAACTGTGCACACTAATATTTTGAAATGTTTTCCTCTCCTTAGTATAAAAAATGTTTTTTTTATCAATATTTTTCTAAAAATCTTTGAAATTATTTTAGTTAAATGGTTGGATTAGTAAATAATGACACATACAAGCTACCATCATAATGCAACATAATATTGTTAGTGAAAAAAAAGAACGAATAACCAAGCATGCAGTGACAATTCAAAAAATGTGTTGTGTGTAAGGAGAAATTAAAATCCACATACCTCAGAGTTTGTATATAGTTTTTGGGTTGGGGCTTAACATATATAATAAAAATATCTGTTTTAGAAAGACAATTTCACTTGTCCCCTTGTGACCAATTATTATTTATTTACATGTTTGAAAATGTGATTGTTTTCAGTCATTTTTCGAGTTATAATTCCAATTATAATTGTTATATTTGTGAGTCTCAGAGAGCTAATAACACCGCCTCCGATATATCGTAGCTGCAAAAAGTTGTTGTTGTTTATTGTGTTTAAATAATTTTTTTTTTTTGTTAAAAAAATAATAATATATAATAAATGAAATAGTTAAGTCCAAAATAGCTTCAATCAATTTTACAAGTGTTTTTCTTTTTTTTTTTCAATTAAGAAATTATATTTCACTTCACAAGAAGTCTACAATTTTTGTTTGTTTTACAAATTCAAATAAAAAACAATTCAAATTACTTTACAAAAAATAATACAAAAGTGCAAACAAAATGATACAATGCCCAATCGAGTTTTTATAGTTACAAAACAATACTTAAACATTTAAGGTGGGCTCGGTGTACTTAAGCGAAGTATATTGCAGTAAGAACATTTTACATTTGCTAGCGTTGCATTTTATAATTTTTATTCGTTTATTGGTTATCCGGCGACTTTTACTCTCGATGGGGACTATACGTTCTTCTTACCACTATCAGAGATAATACTGAGACCACCAACTCCGGCCGATTTCCCGTTACTTAGCCTACAAGCTATATTTTTTATGGAGTGTACACATCTGGTGCACTAGTATTGTTACATAGAAAATCGTATTGACAAATGTCACGAAACTTCAAAAATTCCGGCTCACCAACACACTCCCAGCAGATATGAGACACTTCCGCTGTGGGCAAAGTTGCTGGCAGATATGAACTCTGCCAGCAACGTTTTATACGTTAAATTTGAAATTGTTCGTTACGTGTGGATAATATTTTTTTTTTAGGAATAAGTGCACATTTGCTTAAAATGTTCATGAAAAATTAACAATGTAGATTGGTTGAGGGAAAATGAAAACATTTTAAGCAAATTTTCTTCATTATTTAAGAAAAATGTACACACGAAATTGAAGTTAATGATATCCAAAAGCGGAAAATACACAACCATGTTTGTCCTAATATGTTTCTAGTATATAGAACATCAACTTTAGATAGTTTTACTAACCAAACAAATCAAATTATTCGCCTTTTAACAATTTATAATAACTAACCAATGGCGTTCAGTAATGAAAAAATGTGGTATTCCCGAACTCTTTCACATTTCCCCACGGCTGCCGAGGTTGGCAGCATTTATTTTTGCATTTTTTGTATGCGGCAAGAGGATTGTGAGTTGGGGGTCTCAGTATGGTTTGTCTATGACCACTATCGTTAGCGTGCCAAGTGACACGATGTTGACCAATATCAACAACATAAGTTGTATTGGAATTGAGTTTGCGACATTTTTGTGTTTTTTTTTTTGTTAATGACCCTAAAGAGCGCAGGCGTCGCAAAGGGTGTGCGAGGGTCTTGTTAGAGTGGTATAGGTGGGCTGGGCAGTTTTTCTTGCAACAACTATTAGTTCGGTGAAGGAGCACACACGCACCCGATCATAGCCGTGCTCGCTTTTCGAATAAATTTCGAAGTTCGCCCCTGCGCATCGTGTATATTAGAGTTTTATTAACAACTGTTTTCGTTCAATATTTGCATTTTTTTAATAAGTATTGGCAATCCTCAAATGCGAGAACAAAAAATTAGTTCGCACTTACCACTTGCAACTTTGTGCGCAAGGCTTCCTAAGGAGATTACTTCTTGAGACGTTTGCTGTATTAAAAAATTCGTAACAGAGCACGTTGATGTTCGAAGTGAAGAATTATTCACTCTGAACATACGTGTCCGTCGTTATGCACGACTATGTCGCACAGCTCATTAAGAGCTTTAAATCACAGTTTCTCATAGGTCGTAGGTGCACCACAACAAGGCTCTCACCAGTATGTACGGTGAGAGCCTTCTTCTTCTTTCTATGTGTGCCTTATTCGAAGCCATCCACATAATTTAAATGAAAAAATGCCATTCAAAAAACTGACGGCTTAAACTTGCATATTATGCAACCAAAAATGGGTTTGTTCTTTTACTTTTGCAGTAAGAATGGAAAAGAGAGTCAAAATGGCAGTGGTGGGGATAAAGTCTCTCTCAGAGAGGGACTCTTACTAATCTATGGAAAATGACAGAGCATCATGCATAGTTCAAAAATTCAAAAATTCAAAAAAGTGGTACGAAAAGTCGTTAAAATGTCTGGGGCCCTTCTACTTTGTATTTCGAAAGTGGAATGAAATGTACTTATGTCGCATTTAGAATTCCGAAATTATTACAGAGTACCTACTAAAAAGCGAAAGAGGAAAGCTATTTCGAATGGGACGAAATAGAGGGTAGGGCCCCTGATAAACTCGAAGATTTTGCTAATTTATTAACAATATTAGTTTATTCATCTAGCGATGAAAGTGATTGGGAATTAGTCAAACTTATTTTTGATGAATCCGAGTGGAGGAGTTTGTATTGATTGAACTACAAGTATTCCTGAACGAGGAAACAGCGGAACTATGCATTAAAAATTACGTGGGAGAGATTGTCCCCTCTTACAGCGAGGAAGAATTACGTCGCCATTTTCTAAAAGAATCTTGAGGGTTACAAAAAATAAAAAATAAATAGTTGGCGCAACAAGTCTGTAGAGACCCTAGGCCTAGCTTCTCACAACCATTCGTTTGTGTGAGTTTTTAATTTTTGGGACGAATGGAAGGGATCTACAATTTTATGCCGGGTACAAACGATTAATTGAGCAGCTCCTTCATGACAGTTATACTCCCGGATGTTTGTCAGACGTTCAGGTTTACCAAAGTAAAGTACTAAGGAACATAGTTAATGCACCTTGGTACATACGCAACGCCGATCTGCATAGAGATCTAAATGTTGAAATGGTTGAAGATGAGGTTAAGAAGGTTGCTCGGAGGCATAGAAATCGGCTTCTCAACCACGTAAACACAGAAATAACAGAACTTTTAAATAATGACAATGTAATCAGGAGATTGAGACGGATAAAACCTCTTGATCTGTAAGATTTGGCTAGGGCTAAGAAATTAGGTATTGATTTCAAACAAAACAAATTTAAAAATCCGACAAACGGCGGATTTATCTCTTTAAATTCATTGAATAATTCAAAAATAAATTGCTGATTAGTCGTACGACTAGGTGCAATCCTATTCGGGATGGCGAATGTCAGTGTCCCCCGGGAGTTTTTTTAGATGAGTTAAAGTCCATCACTATTGCAGAAGCATCCCTCGCGTATAGCTCTGCAATGTCTTTCGATGATTTTTTACTTCCAGCGAATTCCCAACAAAAAAAAAAAAAAAAACGTTCGCGAGAGGTGGCGCAGCGGAAAAATCCATAGGTTGAAATTTGTTTTTTTTTTCGGGATTCGAAATGAAATTTTCTATGAATTGTATTTCGGTCCAATTTAAAATTTTCGATATTAAACTGTTTTATGTAATTATGTCGAGTTCATGTTTCTAGATCATGCAGTACGAAAATGTGGGTTTGAATTAAATACGATTATTAAAAGATATCAAAAGCATGCAACATAAATTGTTTCAAGTGTAAAAACAAACATACAACATTCAATTTTTTTCAATAAAAACTTTTCGAAGTGTAGAACAAACTACGGCCAATTCTTTGATTTTAAATACGAAATTGTTGTGTGTTATATTCAAGACGAGTTTTTACTGAACATGCAGTTGTAAACTTAATGTATACGACTTATTTGGACAAATTAAGGCGCGTCAAATTTTCAACGTGAAATATTGAAATTTGTGCATTTTTATTTAAGAATGCTACGCGCGTTAATGTCAACAAGGCAACATGTAGGATTGAATAACTAGCGCATCACATTCGATTATAAAAAAATGTGTGTATTTTTAATCAAAATTTATCTTAGCTCTAAAATTCTACATAATGGACGTAAAACTAAAATTTATATAAATACAAAAAATATATTTTTGAGTTCGATATGTTTTTCACTGAATTCGAAGAAATAAATGTTTGAAACGTTGACAGTGAAGATCCAGCAGGTATCTCAAAAGGACTCAAAATATGACATAAAGTTCGTGTCGACAAACGATGTTCTCCGAAAGGTTTTAGTACGAACCGTTGATACTATAAATTGGTCTCAAACTTTGAATCGGGGGTCACAAATGACCAAGTGCCGCTGTGATCAGTAACAAAGGATGTCTTTCATAGACAGTCGGCGAAACGTGAGCATTTTTTTGCTCTTAGGATGACATTTGTTTTGAGTATGTCGAAGATAACCAATGATAGGTTTGGACTTAGGACAAATGTCTTTCAGAGGAATTTCGGAACCAAAGAGTGTCTGTAACAGGGATGTCTACTGATATTTAAGTCAGCGGCCTCGGAACTTATTCATTGCCTTGAGTACACATTGCCGGGCAACCCATACAATTCATCAAACAATTGAACTTCGGACATCACCCTGTACGATACGGGCCCACATTTAGCTGAAGTTGGATGGAATTTCCTTGGATGAGTTGTCCTAAAATTCAATTATTTCATTTGTTGTATGTATACAACTAACCAAGTCAGAAATGGCTGCGTCTTAGTCGCATATTTAATAACTTTCGAGGCAGAGGGCCACTTAGAGTACGTAGTTTTTTAAGTTTATACCAGCTTGCGCTTGGAAATAAATTGGAGGGACTGGAAAGCAACAGGATAACCCTGTGAAAAGGGGTACCATCTCATGAATAGGTAATATCATCATCAATGAAGGACGACCGCACTTTGTGTAAAATGAGTGTATAGCTTTTTTTCTTGACGCGACATTTATTCCTTCATACAAAAATCATACATACGCAAATTGTGCATCAAATAATATTCAAATCCAGTGAAAAACAATACAGAGCTTGTCAAAAACACACGAACTAAAAACAAATACAAATACTAATCTAAAAATGAAGAAGAAAACTAAAACTGTCCTAACCTCTGGGTTACTTATATACGAAAACTTTCAGAGTTCTACCACACAATTGCTAGGCTAACTAATCGAGATACATATACAGCAAAAATTACAAACAGTTATTTGTAAAATCAGTTTTCGTTACCTAATCTCTTTGGTTTCCAGCATTGAGGAGCCATTCACATCGCTGACAGCGTTTATCATCGAATTGGGCGAAAATGGCAAGTGATAGAGTCCTGTAGTGTCCATGAACTGATCGCCCTTGATCAGCAGCTCGTTTTTGATGTCCATAAACTGAGGCTGGTCCGAGTGGCCGCCGGTGTTGTTATTGCTTTGGCTGTTCGAAGTAGTGGCGAATGTGTAGCCGCCGCCACCCGATGCTGTGGTGAAAGGACACAGTTCGATCTCATTCGCATTTATTAGTTTTGGCTGATAGGCATGCAAGCCGTCTGGGGTGATAATCTGATAGCTCTGCACAGTGCCAATGACATGATTGTTTTCATTCGTGGCCGGCAGGTACGATACATTTTCAAGTTTCGTCAGCGAAGTCATGTCCATTTGATGGTGTTGCTGCTGCTGCTGCTGCTGCTGATGATGCTGCTGCTGCTGTTGTTGCTGACTGTCGAGTTGCTGTTGGTGGTGGAGGTGATTGTTATCGCTGTTGTTATTGTTGTTGTGATGATGGAGCTGGTGTTGTCGCTGCAGGAGGTGATGACTTGAATTAGATGTCGCAGACGAGAGCGTTGTTGTCGATGTGGTGTTCAATGGTATCGATGTCATCACATGTTGAGAATTCTTTATTTGGATGTGTGGCTGCGACGAGGACTGGTTTAGCTGTGACTGATGATGGAACATACTGCCATCGAGGTTGTTGTGAGTTTGAATCGCTTGCACTGGGAGCAGGTTGCCGTTGGGAGTCGACATCGGAGTTTGTATTATAATATTGTTCGCATGTAACTGATTCTGCAGCAGTGCGTTATTCAAATCGATTTGGTTGTACAGTATAGTTGCATTTTGCAACTGTTGCTGCTGCTGTTGTTGTTGCTGCTGCTGATGGTGTTGCAGGAGCTCTGCGGTACTTATTTGCAGTTGACTAGGTAGAATCATGTTGCTCAAATCGATTGTTTGCAGCTGATGAGAGGAGCTCAAGTTACTCAAGCCCTGACTGCTGTTATTATTCTCCGAATTTGCATCGATGATTGTTGTTATGGTTGTTGTCGTTTGGTTGTTGTCACTTTGTGAGTGCTGCTGCTGCTGCTGCTGTTCTTGCTCTTGCTCCTGCAGCTGCAGCTGCTGTTGTATTTTTTGAGCCTTGCTCAATCGCTTTCTTCGGACGGGTGTCTTGTTAACTACAGGTTTATCGTCATCTGCAGCGGCGGCCTTCAATTGCTCCTCCAAATCAACGACCTCGCTGTGCTTCTCCTTTTTATGCATTTTCATCTTGTCCGGGCGCGAGAACTCTTTGCTGCACACCGGACAGGCGAATATTTTTCGATTGTCGCCCTCGTGGAAAAGGTAGGCGTGTCTTTGGAAACTGTATTTATTCTTGAAGGTTTTGAAAATCTCCTTTTTGGCACAGACCCCACAATAAGCGACTCCGTCAACCACATGCTCATAGCGTTGGATATCTAGACCGCGCACAGACATTTTCTCCAAGTACTCGGACTGCTCGTTGGGCTCGTTGCGCAGCTTTCGTTTGCGTTTATGCTTGAGGTTGTAGAAAACTTTTGCTGAGTAATTATCTGGGATACTATTGAGGTCGGGTTGGGTTGCATTCCGTGTGTTAGTACTAGTAGGAGGCGAAGTTTCGCTAGTATATTGCGAGGTGTCATCACACGTCATATTCGACAGTGCAATTTCCTGCGGTTGTTGATTTATGATGAACGTTGTGTTATTGTCAGTGGTGACCATGTAAACCTCTTTATTTATTTGTTATTTAAATGTTTTTTTTTTTTTTTGGGTTTCGTTTAGACAGATTCATATATACACATTTATATATATATATATATAGAGAGAGAGAGAGACGTTAGGAATTAGAAAAATAAAATTAAAAACTAGTTCACAGATAGTATGCTTTTATTTTGTTGTTTTTGTTCATATAGAAATAAGTTCAAATCGATTTTTAATTAATGCAAGTAAAATAATAAAAGTAGTAGAGAAATAAAATAAACTCAAAACGATATTGTTCTTCGAAAATTTTTGAAAACAAAAGTAAAAGTAAAAAAATAAAATATAATAGTAACGCAGAAAATGATATATAAACAATGGAAATAATAATGGAAACAAAAAACAAGAAGCTAGCTTGTATTTTTCTTTTTAATCTTAAATCTTATCCAATAAAACTACAACGTAACTTTATTTTGTGTATCTTTTTGGAAATCAACTTTTAATATCGACGAGTATTGTTATAATTTCTTGGGGGATAATAATGGTAGTAGTTTTGATATCTTGAATTATATGCATTGTGTCTTGAATAATGGGCATTGTAGTAGTGGTAGCGGAAGCTTTTTTGATGTCTTCGATGGACTACGAAGAGAATTACACAAAGATAATTTATGGAATATTTGGATATCGATATAGCCGCAAAAAAAATTAACAACTCGATAAAAATATAAAATAACAAAATCAAGCAATTAATGGTGGGGTTGTGGGTGAGGTGTGTCACGCTTCAAGAAACTATAAATAAACATAGCATTGGGGATTCGAAAAAGGATAATAAGTTTGGTAGTTGGTCGAGTTTTTGTACACAAAACAAATGTAGGTATATGCGAAGGTTTAGTGCATGCACCACGGTAATTTGTTTCTTCACCTGTGGCGGGTGAATATTGCAACAATAGTAGGGATCTATCTAGCGCAGCCACCTATTCCCGCTGACATCATTTCCTTTTTAAGTCGGCGTTTTTTTTTTGCTTTTTTCAAACGACAACTATTCGAAAGTAAACAAATTGACAAAAGAAACAAAATCCTTGATATAAGTACAAATAAAATCTAAATATGGTTTTTGCAGAGTCGCATACGACAACGGGAATTGGGGTGGACATCTTTGCAAAATGATGAGAGGTTATTGAAACGGTAGACATAGTTAATACATTAGTGCTAGAAAAATGCTCCAAGAAAGTAGGGCGCTACTGTTTTATAGCATATAAGGGAAAACACACACGGCACAAATTTACGTTTGCACACGTTTATATAGCACGTAAACGTAGTGGAAAGATAATCACTTAATCGAAAAAAGGCTTTAACTAATAATACATATTATAACCATAACAGTTGTTAGCATCAAGCGTTTAAAAATAATATCTATTTCAATATCTTTACAAGATGGCGCTTTTGTTCACCTGACTTTGGAAATTTAAACTTTACGATTTCTTCACTTATTCGCTTTAAAACAGTGGCTGTTTCTTTTTTTTGGAAACATGTGTGAATCTGGCTACTGGCAGTCCATAAAGAATATGTCAATGATTGTGACAGAGATTACCTTCATGTCCATTTGTTTCTAGGTAGCACAAATAAGTGGTTTCAAATTGCTTCTAATACAAGATCCTGGAGAAGTACAAAGCCGACATTTACAGCCACCCACAAAATTAAACAGAGGTTGGAAAAGCACAAAAAGGATGAAAGCTTCGCATCTACGACGGCGAGTGTGACAAGCAGGTCAGAGTTTTAAAAGACCAGTCAGATCAGTTAAAAGACCTAAGAAGTGAGCCTTATCTCGAACCAAATCCGAATAAGTGGCGGAATTGAAAGCATCACGTTATAACGCCTTCCATTGAAAAATGTCACAATTGTCACTATTAAAAAAGCATCTTCTCGAAAAGACCTATGGTAAGTGCACGGCCGAAGAACGACGTCAAGGCTATTCTTGGCGACTTTAACGAAAAAATTCGAAAGGCAAGCATTTTTGAGTCCAATCTGAACGACAAACGTCTCTGATGTCTTCAGCTAGAAATAATGGAAAATGTTTATTTGAAAGACTAGTGTTTGTTTTTTTTTGTCACACATTGTAATTGTAGCCTAGGTAAATATTAAAACAACTCATCACCGAAAAGCAACAACAGGTAAATGCCACTTCCGTATGTCAAATATCAAATGAGAATAGTCTCACTTGTACTCTTAGTCACCAGAAAAAAAACTATGAACAAGACACAAGCATCCCGAATTGACCTAAACTGAAATAGAAAACTCTCGATCTTTAAATAATTTGCGGTTGAATTAAACTTATCAATTAAAACTCATATGACTTACGCAACTTTTTTCTGTGACAATCACGTCACGCAACGGTGCTTCACACATTTGTTGTGTATACAAAAACAAATAGAACAATAAAAAAACTGAAACAATTGTTAAATGTTTAATGGGTAAAAGTTATGACAAAAACAAAAACATTATCAAATACCAAACAAAAATGATCCAAGCAAATCCCCAAGGAATAAATGTCTTTGCAAAGGAAACAACACGATCCGTTAGCCAATGAAAAGTAATTAGTAAACACAAAGGAAGCTAGTTATCCTCTTTACCACCTTATTACCGTTTTTTTTTTTTTTTCATATAGAATTATAAATAAATTAATTAAGATGAATGAGATTTAAAAACAAAAACTAACTCTTGTTGTAAAAGAAAAAAAAATAAACCAAATCTCTGATAAACGGATGAATTTGTGCAAAATTTTTGCGACAACGGTAAAAGAAATGAATGCAAAACAAAATTAACTTAAAATGAACCATAGAAAAATCAGATAGAAAGAGATAATAAATGAAATCAAAGAAATCAAATTGACAAGAACAATATTTTTTTTATCATGTTTTAATGAGAATACTGCTTACCTTGGGTTGCTGCTCCTGTACCATCATTCTGACTAGCGTTCGAATTTATCAACTCCGAACTGGCATCACCACTGCCATCACTGTCAATAATTTCACTCTTGATGTGCAATGCAGCACCATCCGTGGTTGTGCACATTTTATTTGCAGCAGTGTTATGCATTGCGACTGGTATCGGTGACAATGTTGTTGTTCCACCTCCGATGGCTTTGTACACAATGGTAGTATTCAGTGACCCATTGTGATGACTAGAATTGTTGAAAACAGCTGCTGCAGATGCATTGCCAGCTGAACTGTTCGGAGATGTTGTATTGAAATTTAGACACAAAGTGGATGGCGACGATGATAATGCTGAATGCTGTTGTTGCTGGTGAAACGTATATTCACTCACTTGGTTCAGACGCTCTGATGAAGGAGATTTTTTTAATATTGGAATTTTCCCTTCAAATTTAATGGGATGGTCTATGAACTGAAGAGTAGGACTTAGATTTTTCATCAAATGTTCGTTGAGTTTACGAAGGACTTCGCTATCGGCTGGTTTTGGAGTTGTAGATGGAGATGATGGTACGGAGCTTGACGAATCTAGAGAAGGAGATACTGATAGAATGATTGTTCTTGCAGAAGTTGCACTTAGCATACTTCACGTACCATTGTTCTCCTTCTTCTTTCTTGTTGGTGTCTTTCGTGGCGTTTTCTTAGGTGTCTTTTCTGTCTTCTCCGTAGAGAGACGTTCTTTTTTTATTTTCACTGTGCCTTCCGCTGGTGATTCTTTGCCCTTAGGACTACGTCCCTTGCCGCGGGAATTAGATCGGCGCTTACTTTCATACCAATCGTCGTCGTATTCAGCGTCAGATTTTCGTTTTTGTTTACGCTTTTTAAATGCTTCCTCATCATCGTCAAATTCTAGAACGAAGAAGAGAGAAATGTTATAGAAGTTTACTCGACACATAAGCTCCCTATAAATGTCTTTGCTTATGGCAAACAGAATAAAACAAACGAACAATGGACACTGTTTGTATCCTGGGCTTTGTTTCACAGTGTTAATAATTGGTGTTAATGTATTTGGTTAGATGAATTTATATTGACTAGTTTGGGCTGCAGCCAACGAATGGCGATGGCTTTACGTTTCGACGACAGCAACGCCGCATGTGATTCAACGGGCGATGATAGCTGTTGGTATATAAGAGTTTAAGAGTGGGTTGGGATTCAAAAGAACTTTTTTTCAGTTTTCTATCACCAAAAACTGGACCTCTACAGGCAAATTAACTAGTAGATGGGTGAGTATATGGCGTTTCCCAATTCTTAACACTGAACGGATAGATGTGATCAAAGATAGGTTGACGTTCAGCATGCTGGCGGTGTTAGAGTCCCAAGCCGCATGCTAAGGAATTTCTCATTTAAATGGTTGCGAGTCTAGTCTCTGTTGACATTGCATTGTTGAGACGCTGTTCACACATTTTTAAGATGGTTGACAATTACAAGAACAGCACACACCTGTCAACAGCGTTCCATAGCCTTAAGTAATAGGCGCCTAAGATGCAGCTTCTGCAACCGCCCCAACTCCCTTGGACTAGAGGCATTAATTCAAAAAAAAAAAAACCTTAAATTTGACTGACTGGCGATATGTGGACGTAGTTCAAAAAGCCAAAAGTTATAAAGACCGATAGTCCTGATTTACACTACAGCTTGGAATCTGAAACAAAGTAGACTCTAGCTTAGCTAGAATGATGAGCATTGAAAGCTTCTCAAAGGGATTGACAGGAGATACCATACGACCTTGCAATGAATTCATGGTTTACACGCGCTCCTACGACTGCTTTTGTATAGTTTTACCACTCCTAATTTAGCTCGACCTTTTCTACGACTTATGAATTCCTTATCACAGCCGACGACATTTTATTTTGACAAGTCATTAATCATTTCAATCAAAACAAACGCCACGATAGACAGCCACAATTTCGAGTTAGTACAGTACTATTTCAGTTAGTTAACGATTTTAAATAACGACACCAGCGCCGACTTTGAATGAAGACTCACTCTTGCCACCAGTCGGATTATTATTGAATAGCAAAGTCCTTCTAACGAACATTCATCGTACAGCAAAATTTACAAAGGAATACTAAGTCCTACTGACCGCTTGCCTGAATCACAATACTCTGTCTGACAACATGCGGCTGAGCAGAGTTCACTTTGAACAGAACATTGCGATTCACGCATAACGTCTTTCAAAATTACACACATCTAGCTACATACACACACACACACACGTGTAACACTGAGAAGCACAAAACGAACAGCTACAACAAACGAGCGAGTCACAACATCACTTACCTGAACCATCGTCTATATAATCTAACAGTTCTTTCTTAGTTTTCAAAATGGCCGGACACATATTGCTCATCTGATTGGGCTGATCCACAAGAGTAGGTACCTCGTCATCTTCTTCAATGTCCAGTGTGAGGACACTCTCCTTGAGAACAGCCTTCACGTCATCTGGTATATTTGGATTCAGTTGAATCTCATCGAGATCCAGATCGGGGTTGCGCTCTTTAAATGATTTCTTCTTTGTAGGATTGCATTGTTTCTTCATTCTTTGGAATAATTGTACAGGTACATCCCCATTTCTATGGGGTAGCCGTGTGTGATAGAATAAAGAAAGACAATGCATTTAGTAACGAGTAACAATCAAATCGAATAAATGTACAATGACTTACTTCTTGTTGCACAGAACGTCTAATTGTGTTGGCGGTGGTGCCGCTGTCAGTGCATTTGGTGGATCTTCCGGATGTTGACCGATGTCGGTGCCCTCTAACCACGCTTGGTATCGATCCGGTTGGAAGCGTTTGACAAATGTGTCCATGGATATTTTAACCATATCATTGCTGTGCGAAAGTAATCACATTTATTGATTGTGTTTGGCGGGAAGAATATATTATTTACCTGCAGGTACACTGTGTAGCACGTTTGCCGTACTCAATCCAACGTTCCATTGCGAAATTGGTTGATTCGGCACAGTTGAAGCCGTGATTGAAACCAGCATGATAACCAAACGGAAATGTGATCATTATCTCGCCAGCTTCTTGAGTAATCTAGAAGAAGTCATTCATGAATCAACTATTGTTTGTGACAAGCTCACTCTTTGTATACCTTATTGACTGGAACTTCATGTTGTTTGAGAATTTGCGGGCTTATCAGTGTCATTTTATGCCGCAAATACGCATTGCAATTCTGATAGCTCGCAGGGAAGTAACTGTTGGCAACCTTTTCCAATTTCCTGCCATGCTCTGGTGGAACCACATACCATGTCTTGGCCGCACCAAAATGCAAATAGTTGATTGAATACAAGTCCATATCTTCGGTGTGCCAGGCAAATGTTGTTTTCCACATTCCAAAATATAGGTACGCTGTGTTAACACCATCGATTTGGATGCCATAGTCCTCATTCACGAAGTCTAAGATCGTTCCCAAACGGTTGATGTTCCAACTCTAAAGAAGCAAAAAATTGTTTTCATAAAATCGACCATTCAAACCGCCCACACATGTGTACTTACATCCATATCGGGATCTGTAATGCTGCCGCTTACATCTGCACCATAAATCGGAGCCACGTAGGTGATATTTTTCCAGTACTTCCGTTCAAGATCCTCGAAATCAAAATGCTTCGGTGGTTGATAGCGTTCAGTGTTTGCCAAGTCGGAAAATTGCTTAACTGTGAGTGGTTTCTTTTGGATGTTGATCTGTTGGTAGAGTCCCTGTTTGCCAGTCACAACTTGACAAATAGGTGCAGGAATAGTTATATTTAGGGCGTCCAAATCCTCGTAACCACTTTTCCTTGGTACCCATTCTGGCGGTGGTACAACCTACAAAGATAAATACCGTGTTAGTGCTAGTCATTTTTTGGGGTCTTTGTAAGGAATATTTACTTTAGCGAGTCCGGCTTTGTGTGCACCTTGTGATTCCATGTAGGCAATGTATTTTGGGAAATCTTTGAATTCCTCCCATGTTGGCCTAAAGACCATTATGCGGGGAATTTTGGAGTCTTGTCCTCCGGTTGTCGAAGCCATTTTTATTATTATTTTCTTTTTTTATTTGCGTGTCCAGTTAAATAAAAACTCTGAAAACAGAAGAAACATACAGAAGGATAAGCAAAGAATAATGCAGCGTACATATACACTAGTCGCATTTAATTACAAAAGCGTAAGGTACGCTCTTAATGGCGCACGCTTATTTGGAAAACAAAATCTACTTATGTGTATCTGTCACATACGACTGCATTATTTAAAGAAGTTCAAAGCATACATAGTTCTTCTAGAAGTAGCTACCTACTCTACTCTACTTAAAGATTCTTCAAATTGGATTAGTATATATATATATGTATATAGATTTCGTTAGGAATTTGCTATTCGTTCATTAAGAGAAAAACAACGAAATACGATTTAAATCGATTGCAGATTAGAAAAGAAAACACACAAACAGCTTAACCCACGCAGCATCGAGGAAAATAAAGAAAAACTACAAACCTTATGTATGAGTATGACAAAAGGGGTCGCACCAGTGATAGGTATCTATGATTGTATAGGAAAAAATCACAGACTCACTACCGGGTGTCACTGACAAATTATTGGCCAACGCATTTATTAAGCTGACATTCACGACGCACGATTCACCTTCAAAAACAGCCCTACCAGCGCACTACCCGAGCGAGTAGAACGTACCAAAAACACAAAACTAGTTACTGATGCATCGATTTCAGGGTTTCCTTGTCAAAGTGAGCTGTGAAAATTTAATTTGCGAATGAAAATAGTTGAATTTATTGTAAAAACAAATAATGACAAATCCTAATCAAATTGTCTATCGTTGGAATAAAACAAAAAACGAGTCACTTGCCTAAGCAAAAGCGACAAGCAATAATTACATTTTCAGTTAACCACTTGATTGTGAAATTTCTCTAATTATTTCTGTTTCAGTCGAATCCGAAATTTATATTCCATTCTCTCAAAAACAGTCGCCAAGAATTCTGCAAGATGTCTAGATTTCCTCAGACGGCAAGGAAGATTTTACATCTTCTGATTTGGGTATAATAAATAAAACGCGATACTAATATTAACGAACGATTTTACGAACTCTCAATGGCGACATTTTTTCATACAAAATGACCTACACGTTACTTGTGACGCCCAAATTGCGAACGCAAACCCGATTTTTAGAGCTACTCTCAGCAGTTTGTTCTGCACATCAAGATGTCAAAAATAAAATCGTTGTTCATCTTCATATTAACTGGATACGAAAACATAAACATCTGCTAACTTCAAAAAACACATGCTAAGCGATTGTTTCGTATCCCGTTACTATGAATAAAAATAACCATGTGACTTTTGACTATCACATTGCACTACAGTTTTAAATATGAATGTTTAATTGAGAAAATGGCCGCGTTTCATTGACCGCTTAGATGACTAGCGGCATGTCAAACTTACATCTTACATCTTAAGGTTATTTCCACTGGACCACCTCTCGCGAACGTCTGACAAACATTTTAGAGTATAACTGTCCTGGAAGTGCTTCGCAATTTGGACGTTCGGACTCGGCATAAATAGAAAAAAAGGCCCCTTCGTCACTTAGGCCGTAGTTGAAGAAGGAAGCGGACGAGATTTTTACGTAAATAAATTATTAGAATAAAACGTGTTCTGCCTCGTATTTAATTTAACCTGATTAGGACGAAAAAATAAGAATCTAGTCGCATATCTCATGGTGGGCAAAATGGCTGTAAGGAAGCACGTTTAGTAGGATGAATTTAAAAAGAAATACGTCGGTACGATTGACTTCGCACCAATTTCAACTCCACCGAAGATTTACCTCCCGCTCCCACAGTAAAAGTATTAGTGGGAATAAACGATTCATGGAAGATACCTGTAGTTTTTTTTTTTTTGTTTATGGATCAATCTTTTGTTATTTTCGTGTTATTTTCCAAAAAAAATAATAATAAAACCATAGAATTAATTTGAAATTACTGGGGACGTTGAAAAATCTATTTTAGTAAGTCTGACAGCTGGTTGACTTGATGTATCTCAGTTTTGTTTGGCTTAGATCGGTCACGTGAACAGCTATTTCAGTTGACGTCTTTGGAGGAGTAGGTAGCCGACAAATCTATTCAACAAATTCGTGACTGAGTAGGTACTAAGTTGACAGTTCGCATTTGTGGCTGACGCAGGAAAAGTGGCCTTCCTTACCAATCCAGTTTTTGCGTTCAGGTTACATCTAGTCCAGACCAATCTAGTCGACTATAAAAAGATAACTAGATTTTTGAATGTGCCCATTCTTTGTAGCTTTGCATCTTTCAAATGGATGACGCTCTTTTGTTTATATACGTTACTATGGAAATGAATCTCTTCTGACAAGATGTCGCTCTTTTGTTTACTTTACATGTTTCTATGGAAACGAACATGAGCTGCGACAGCCCGCGTGACCAGACGCGTAGTGTAGTGTAGTAGTCGAGCGACAAACTTAGGACAAATGTTTACGTCATAATGACGTCGTCACAAAATTTGACATGAAAAGTGTGATGTGTAATCAAAGCTTAATTCAATAGTTTCAAACCAAATTGTCAAAAGATTAGATAGGTCGCAAGTAGACTCAAATTTATTTACTACAAAAATGGTAGATACTGGACTTGACAAATTCTTCAAAAACAGTTATTTAGCGAAAAATATGCTTAAAATGTAACGCGGTTTCCTTCCAAAACATTATCACAGCGTCACAGTGTCCTGAAGCATTTCAACACTTTTTAAATATGTTCATCAAACTTTCCCCAGAAATGCCAAGTTTCTTAACGACGCTTTTCTTGCGATTTTCAGAATTTTGCAACGGTAACCCTGTCCGCATTGAGCCTTCTTTCTACCATATCGCGAAATAGTGCTTAAATGTAATGACACAAAATTATATTTTCATTCACTGAAATTTTTTGTTTGTTATAGCTTCTGGCCCGATTTGAGACGGATTTGTTTGAAGTAAACTATTTCCTCAGAAAAAACAGAAGATAGTTTTAAAATGGTACATACATACCATTTTGCCGTGTTCAACGCCAATAATGTTTTAGCTGAAGTCAGAAACAGTTGCCGTGCTTGTGCTCTTTAAAAAAAAACATTTTCGTAAACTATCCGACTTTCATACAAACGCCAAAAATGTAACAGCGGGTGTTACTCTTAAATTGTTTGACCCGAGCTGACCATGATAGATTGAAATCGATTTCAAAGAAAAATGTTCCCCGTAAAAAGAAATACAAAAAAAAATGTCCGTAGTTCATTAATGGAAACCCACCCCCTTTTTGTATATTTTATTTCAGTTTTTTTTAAAATGATGTTCAAATGCATTACTGTTTGCCATTACACGGCCGCACCACTATTAGTATCACTTTCACAGTTAAACACTACCCACCTTTTTAAGTGCATTTTGTAACTTGTAATATTGCACAACAAAATAGTTACAATATGACAGTTGTACTTAAACATTATCACAATTGATTATCACAGTAAATATATGTGTTGGTCACCAAAGTCCAAGGAACAACTTTATTCATAACAAAAGAAATAAAAACAAAAATACACGAATCTCGCGATGACTGTCTGTGTCTGTATCCTGCGATTAAGTTTTTACAATTGAACTCCAACGAACTGCATTCAGGTCTGCTGGGAACCCCAAAGTTGAAGGACAGATGCACAATAAATTTTTGAATATCAAATTGAACCGATTGTGAACTGGACACGATACACACTGAAGCGAGGTATTACGTTACGAGAAGGAAAGCCAAATTAGGTATCACACATGGAAGACTGTGAAAAGTGGTTTCACAGCATAGTTCCCCTCATCGTATTAATGCTTGATGCACGCCGAATGGCAGTAATGTCCTGCGTTAGCGTTTGGGTTCGTTCCATTCTTGTCACGGCAGGGAACAACGAAATTACATTTTATCCGTTACCAGTGCATATATTAATGTGTTTGTGTAAAGCCAGTTTGTGCAAGGGCTTACTTCCGTTGATATTCGGGCTGACGATGGCGGTCGATCAACCCTCCAGCGAGTGAGTCCTGTTTCGGTTGAGTTTCCAACCAAATCCATGGCCCTTAGTTTTTTTTTGTTATTCTTTTATATATTGAATGACTATGGCATACGGCACGGGCTATGAGCAACTGTTCCTGTGTGTTAATAATTTTCTCAGGTAGGCAGCAAGCAGGCGCAGGATAAAGATATTTAGAGAAGCAGCAGCACGTAAGTACGGTCCTCTTTTTGTTCAATGTCTAGTCGAGTCCTTTTGTTACGCAGCCATTGTTTGCGCATGTATCCAGGCACACAATTTGTCTACATATTTGATTCTTTGGCGTTACTTTTTGTTTGAATCAGATGTATCCCAGAATTTATATGGTTAACTGATCGCAGATGTTCGGCGATCGGAATGGGTGAGTGGTTTTTATGTGTATGGATGTAGGTAGCTACGTGAAGGACAAAAAACTCTGATCGGAAAAACAAGGGAACTAGGTACATTATGGGATGGCATGTACATATATAATTCGTTGTTCCAAAAGTAAGTGTCATATTGAGAGAAGCTTGCAAAATTATCAAAAGCAGAGAGATAATGCTATGGTAGCGCAACTATTGGTCAAAAGTAACATATAAAACGTGCAAGCTATTTAACACACCTAATAGATGGATCAACAATGAGCAGTATTGTACTCGGTTACTCGTACTATTATTAACGCAATGGGAACGGACGAAGCTTGACTTAATACCAAAAGTGGGATAAGAAAACCCCGATACAGTCAAAATTATAAATATACATGTTGACAAGGTCTGAGGCAACCAACTTTGGCATCAAACGTCAGGCTTTTATCGGTTACATAGTTCTTATTGCCAGCGGAAAGTCACAACGTAGTAAAAGCTTCTAAGACTATGTACCCAAACGCGATGGATAGAATCAGTGCGAAATCTCTCCTCTACCCGTATGAGAACTGTTCTTGATGAGTTAGAGTCGCTACTCCGTCAACGTTGTGTATAGTCAAAAAGGTCGGTGTTTTAATAATTGTTGATTAGAACTAAGTGCAGAAATTTGACAGAAATACAACTTAAACATCTCGACTGAGCAGAAGAAGTATGCATACTCTCGCACTGAGTTATGCACCTTCATCAAATGACAGGAAGCCAAATGTCGTCAAGCAGATGAGCGCCTTAACAAAAATCATCAGCCCAGGCAAAAGCTATGCCTGCCAACAACAGCCTCTCTCCCGAAAATCGCTCCTAACTTTTCACTATTTAGCCAAAACTGTTTTACATCCCTATTTCGTCCTTTACCCAACTTAACAGATTTTGGCATGTGGGTACCAGAATGAACTTCCCACAAAAAATCACCACCTAACCACCACAAATGCTCAGTTGTCGGTGTCCGCGGCCGGCGCACTCTAAGGGTGGATCCTATGATATTATTATGAAAATTTGACATACCTTCGTAGAACTGTTTACTTGGTGCGTTGAACTTGAATTTTACAACAACCTGTACTAAAATGTATGCCATTTCATTTGGTGGTTGATTTTCAACACACTTTAAATATTCCTTTTAGCCCATTTTCAACCCTTAATCAATAAAAACAACACGTTAATTTTACCCGAACCTATGACAATAATTTGGTCATGTGTTTTTTTTGTTTATAGTCGGTTGGGGTAAATGGGGACGATTTTGGCATTTTTCAAAGACACATTTTTTTAAGAAATATTATAAAATATTAAATTTAATTTTTTTTAACTTTTGAAAACGGATATTATATTATAAGATGCAAGATGTTGCACATATGATGACTTAATCAAGTTATAAGAACCCAAAAAAGACATAGGGCAGTGTTTACATTTACCCCTTCCGTGTTTACATTTCCCCCATAGTTTATAAAAATACTGGGGTAAATGGGGACAACAAATTTCTGTTCTCTTAGAGGTAGGAGCTCGCCTATGGGGTAAAAGTAAACAGAGTTGAATTTCTGTTAATTTATTTGCTTGAAAAATTGATTACCACAATGTTTACATTTACCCCACAGATGCATATTACCGGTGTCGCAACACTCCAAATTCAGATTTTTTTTATGTCTGGGTTCCGAGAACTATATTTAAAATGTGAAAATAACGGCCGTTTACATTTACCCCATGTTCACATTTACCCCAACCGACCCTAAATCTGCAAAAAATTTTTTCACTCGCTCGATACAGATAAACGTGTTTGTTAGGATCTGTTTGAATAAAACAATTTCCACTTTGGTCTGCTTCATAGAACATTACAATCGCAAGTCACTACAAGAAAATGGGTACTTTGCTCACAACAGCTGATACAATTTATCTAGGAAAGAATGTTTGTTACTATGTTTTAAGTTGATTGTCGTTTTGGAGAGATTTTTAAAAAATTAAGTGATTTTAAGAGTAGTTTTCAAATTATTCTTTTGAAAAATATGTTGTTTCTTTTAAAAACGATCAGCAATATTGTCCAAAAAGAACGATCAAATAAAATAATTTGTTTGATCCAATTTTGAGTGTCCGAATACTAAAACTTAAATTAAAGGGACATTTTTGGTATTCGGACTCGCTGTCCGGATCACCCTAGGCATAAATCTTGTCTTCACTACAACAGAAATATTGTAACCTCGTCTTTCTTTACTAATGGGCTAAGCTAAGTAAACTATATTAAGTAAAAATACCTAGGTACAAATTTGTACAAACTCATTTCGCTGTCAATTTTGAACTCTTTTTAATAGTAATAGTAATTGGTTGGTATACATTATTTAGACAAAACACTTATGACTGTTAATATGCGGGCGCATATGAGATAACTGAGACAGGCATTTAGTATGTCTTTATTCTATTCTTATACCTAGTTCTCAACATTAAATAAATCATGTAATTAGGTACCTTAAATGTATATAATTAGGTTCAACCGTTTCCCTTCATTTTACATAAAATTGTAAGTGAATACAAAGTACTACCTAAACATTCCCGGTGACACCCTGTTTATTATATTTCGATTATGAAAGTGATATAAATTAGGCGGTGTGTATAATGGCAGTGTCCATATAAAGTTAACTATTGTGAACTGAGGTGAAGATTAAAAATGATGGACAAAACTAAACGATGTCGATTATTAGATACTATTTAATTGTAAATCTTTTTTTTTACCCGAGTGGTATCTTTCCAGTACTATACTTGGGGTTGCTGTCAAAAGTCAAACGAATCTTCAAACTCGCGAGACTGAAAAGCGTTTTATATTCACTGAATCGGATTTAATTGCGATACATTCACAATTTCATCATTCAGGCATATCTAATGAAATTTCAAAGGCTTTGGGTACATGCATACTTACTGTTCGTATAAGCTTCACCTGCAAACATCACTCCTACCGCAGGATGCTATTGTGACTGACCAATGGCTTTCTATCAAATTTCCAACCGAAACTTTAACCCAAATGTTGAATAAATGTCAGATTAATGGTCATGAAAAAGAAAATCTAATACCAGTGTAGCATTTAGGAGTCAGATGTATGTACATAAGCAGTTGCACTATAGGACATATACATATGAGAATTAGGGTCCTTGCCCTTTTCGCTAAAAACTAAATTCATTGTTTTCACCAATTTACATAAGTTCTACTTATATATCGGATGGATTAAATTACTTCATATCCTGCTTGGAAAATACACGCCATCATCGCTTACGTATCTATTTCCATGCGGGTTTAAGGGCTTCGATTACTACTTAGATGTTTTTTGTTTTGTCATGGAAATTTGCTTGTAGAACAAACTGCGAGGGCAAGTTTGTAAAAGAAAATTTTTTACAAATCTAATTATCCACCTATCTCTTTGATCCCTCTATTCTCTTTTTGCTTTATTTAATCGACGCAATTTTAAGCTCCCATTGGGCCTTACCAACAACCATTTTTAGTTTCGACTCTGAATTTTAGTAGTTCACGGTTGCTATAGTTTCCATACAAATTTCGCAATTGTGAGCTTCCGTAAATTTAAAGTCGAGACTAAAATTTGTTATTAGTATGGCGCATTGTGAATTACTAAACACACGCCATTCCATACACAAATCTGCGTGAATACAACCAATTCTATTCCAACTAAAACCGCAAGCAAAAAAGCAGGACGACAAGGAAAAACACCAACAATTCAATTAAGTACCAACAGCAGAAAAGGGAAATAAAAGGCAGATGTCCACAAAATTAGGGGGAAAACTCGTTCTACTTTCCCAATTCCACTATGTCGTTCTCGCTCTTGTTTTCGTTTTCCAAACGTTTTCTTCTCCCTTCCCAAATTATTTTCGCATATCAAGTTAAACCAATTACATTTTTCAAAAACTGCATAGAACAAAATAAATCATCAATAAACTTACCATAAACTCCAGTTGTTCTTGTTACTATAAAATAGGTGTACGTGACAAACGGCGATTGCAGAGCTAACACTAGAAACACGACCGATTCACAATAACGATATACAATACAATTTTTCCTACGAGAGGTACACAATTGCACAAGAAAATAAGAACATTGAACACAACGAATAAAGAACGCTCTTGTTTCTCTTTTTTTTACGAGTGTTGCGTAAATTGTTTACTTTTCATTTTCACACAAAAATTCTTGTCAATTACATTTTGTTTATTAGCTTTCGCACAATGTACATAGCGGCGAAAATTATTATTCACTTTTCATTTTTTTTTTTGCTTGCGGGCAGCAGGCACAGAAGAGAACTACTACACTCGAAATTATTTGGGGTGAGAAAAAGAAAACAAAATGGTGGTGTAGTTGTGTAAATTTTCCCCCCGACTACTTAAGATTTTGCACTTGGATTTTAATGGAATTAACACTTTAAAGTGATGATCTTTTTGCTGCAGATTGATGCTACGATTATAAGGAAGTTATTTTAAACTTTTTTATGTTTTTCTTTTTAATAAATACGAGTAAAACTGGACTGCAACGGGAGCGACGATTACCCGCACGCTACGCTTCGATCAATTTTCACTCGGACTCGCTATTCAACACACAGTCATTTTTATTTACCAAAAGTGGTGGTGTGGTGAGTTAGATACTGGATTAAGCTAGCGCCACCGTGGTGCGAGACGGGTGTTGAATAGTAACAGTATAGTAGTTGTTGCAGCGGCCAGAACAGTAGGGACCGTAAGTTCGAAAGATATTTAACTGTAATATAGCATTTATTTTTTTAACGAATTGATTGCTTTAATTTTGTCGTGAATAACTTAAGCATATTTTGTTTTATTCATTCGCTTTCCATTGTTATATCAATAGACGATGGGTGTGTGGAAAGTACAGAAATATTAACATTTTTTGGCCGCTGTAATGGCTATCAAATTAAATGAATGGTATTTTATAAAAACAAATTGCAACTTAGAAACAGCTGAATTTTAAATCACATACCAACACATGCAGAAAAATAAAGAGAGTTATCGCATTTTATGTTCCATTGGGCACGAGAAATTTGAAATGAAAAACTGCATCACAACCTGCTGACATCTTTAATGATGCGCAAGCAGTAGGCAGAAAAAACGAATGGCGTTTTCAACAACAACCTTGTTTCTATTTGGCAAGCAACAACGCCTTCAGAATAGCACACCTGTAGCAGCCAATAAGACCTAAACAAAGCTAAGTAGGTACATATATAGTCAAAAGTGACTGAAACCAGTTTGACATTTTTCACGTACCTACGAACAATTAAGCCCATTATCTGTTTACGCTCTACGAATTGAGTCTTTTAAACGGATTATCATATTAGCTGAAGAGCTAGTTATTTTAATACGTTTTTATTTTACTATCTCTTTCATAATGAATACGTGGCATGAGTACTATATGACAAGGCAAATAATATTTATATATTTTTTTCTTATCCCATTATCGTTCTTTATACAATCTAGGCAATTAATATTATTAAAATAAGACAATGGCTATGAACGGCCTTTCCGGAAATCCGAAGTACAAAGCCAATAAAACTGATTTCAATTCTATGTGTTTTGCTATCTGTTAATCCTATTATCTTCTATAGCAATCGCGATTTCAACAACTTTTAGTTCCAGAAGTGAAGTAAAATTTCGGAAAGAAAAAAATATTTTCTTCTCGCATAATATAACCCTTTAAGTTTCTTTTGTTCCCCGACAAATGGGAGGTAATTGTTGTATCGATATTTGCTGCATTAATCGCATTAAAGTTTACTTTTTCGCGCCGAACTAATAATTTGTTTTAGTCTCGACTTTAAACTTACGGAAGCTCACAATTGCGAAATTTGTATGGAAAATATAGCAACTGTGAACTACTAAAATTTAGAGTGAACTACTAAAAGTTACAATTACTCGTATAGGCACTCGTACCTGTGAGTCGGTGAATAAATCTTTGACAGCATACATTTATGAAGTGGGTTTATTTAATAAAGAAAAATATACAGCAAACGTGCCGACAGATAGACTATCATTATAAATTGGAAAAATAAATAATAATAATACAAAATAAAATTCTGAGTGATAACCCCGTCCCAGAAAACAAATACCAACCGAGCGACTGAGCCATACGCAACTTTGTACTGATATTTTTGCACTAATATGCACAAGCTGTTTGTGTGGAATTTATAGAGGGTAACTTCAATAGAGATTTGTTGTCTTTGTGTGAGTATAATTAATTAGGTAGCGGTTTTATTATGCTAAGTAAAATAAAGACCGCAACTTCTCAAAACAGATGCATAGTTACTGTGCTTCTATGAACCAAGTTCCAAGTATGTTTGAAACGCTGATGTAACCTTCACTGTTACAGCGCCTTATCTGAATCCTGTCAACACAAAAAAAAGGGTACCTAGAATACTTTTATCGTCATACACGCCACAGCCCGCTTAGTCCTAATATTGAAAGGCAGCTCGAAAGGCACCGAACGCGTTTTGACGAAGGCTCCACCGAATTAGGCGACTTTCTAACAAAAAGCTATATAAGCTATAAAACAACAGGACAAAACCTATTCTATTTGAAGATACACCTAGTACCGGAATCTCCAAATATCTTAGGGCCATAAGCATTGTAATGCTTACACCTGCTTCACATTTTATATAAATTTAAAAAATTTTCAGAAATACGCTAAAGACTTGTTATCTCTTAACAAATAAGTATCTACAATACATATACCATGAATCGTGAAATTTGCTTTATAATCTAAGAAAACTGTTCACCCAATCCATCTAGGCCAGTAAAAATTTTGACATAAGACTACTGTCAGACTTCTTTATGCAGAGTTTTGGACGTCCCAGTACCCAGTGGCTTACCAAAAGCCGATAATCACTAGATGTTTATAGGTATTATCTATAATTATGGCACGGCAAAAATCAAACAAACAGTTTATTTATAGCGCGAATTTTTAAAACAGGACTTTTTATACAAAGTTTGGGTTGAGCACTTAATCATTTTGCTCAAAACATCAGAAAGTTTAATTTGTTTTTCGTAACTGGAATGACGGCACTAATCAAGGACCACGCACACACAAATATACGTAACACACGAACGTCCGTTATTTCGCCCGCCTGATATAAAATAAGTCATTTCGATTCTGCCTCGAATTTTGACCCATCAGACCTCAGATGCAGATATGAAGCTTTAAATAAATCTGACCATACATAAACATACATAATTGAATGACGTACATACACTTTAGTTTAAGCCGACTTGTGGCAACAGTCGCATACACACGTAATATATCAAAATCATGACAAATAACGAACGCATTATTCAAAAATGCACTATATGTACAAGCTATATATAAAGTCTGTTGTCTGTTAGTAAGTCTATGCTTAGCTGATTGAATTCACTCTCCCCCGATAAGAGTCCATTTTTTGTGAAATCATTTCAAATCTATTTAATAAATAACCTCGAAAAAATAAGAAGATTAAACTTAAATATAAGCATTTGCAAGGCAGCTACAAGCTCTCATTTGAGTTCGAGTTCTCAAAGTGAATGTGCTAATCTAGTACCTTCTCGTCTGGTTTGCGAATTGTTGCGTCTGCGCCGAGTGTCGGTGATTTATTTTAAATTAACAACGGGGAAACTCTAATTCTCCAAAAGTAGAACACATATTGCGAGTATTCATAACAAGAAATCGAATACCTTTGTTTTACTTCTGAAAATAATTGCGAATCACTACAATTCAACTTAAACTGACTTTACGAACTTTAATGGTGATTTTCAATAAGGCTAAGATCGATTTTAGTGATTTACTATTGCTTGTGAATTTAAATAATCAAAAGATCAACTTGGACTGCTTTTCAAAACGGATAGTCGCCGATAAACTCTTCGATCTTTGCCGAGGTATGTGTACTGTTATTTATTGTCTTTATTGGTTCTAGAAAAAAATATTATATTTTGTAAAGAGATAACATTTAACCTGAAAATGCTTTGCATGTGTTGGTTAATTATGAATATGTGTGTAAAAGTTATATGCCTCGATTGCCTAGGATTTTATTTGCAAATTTACAAATTGCAATAGTATGTAAAATTCGAATTCGATTTCGAAGCTCACGTCAGCACAGCAATGTTGCTATGGACAGGCTGCAACCTATCTTAAATTCGATAGCAATATTACACGCATGATAGGTATACAAATACACGATTGTATTTGTATATCATGCGAAAGTATTTACTGCACTGATTAGAACGATTTATATAATAACGGCAGACTATAATGGCCGAACTGACTAATGGACCTTAGGTCACTGTTTTTTTTTTCCATAATTACGCTGTAAAATTGTAAATAATTTTATATGTACAACAGTTGCATAATTGAATACTTTTACTACAACAGTTTCGTAAGAATTATTATAAGTTTTTCGAAAAAGTAATATTTGTAAGTAGTCTTTGCCTGCAGTAAAAAATGTTAACATGCAGACTTGGCGTAGTAGCTCAGCAGTTATTCTGTGGACTTCGTGGACTTCTAAGCGAAGTGTGTCCGGTTCAACTTCCGAAAAATGCAAATTCAGACAAGGTTTTTTTGCACTGGTCCAATTCTCGCTAGCGTTTGAGTCTGATAAATGTTCGAGAGTATTAGCCTCTTTACACACTGTTTGGTTTCGAATGGAGAAATTTGTCGTGTGATGGATACATGTGACAATTCGGATTGATTAGAAGATCCTAGTGAAAAGTCGTTAGATTTTTTGCCGTTGAGTAGAAATCGAATAGAATGAGAAAGCTTCTCAGGCCTGCTGTTCGGATATGTCGCATTTATTCGTCCCAAAAAATAAATAAAAAAACCATTGTTGTGAGAAACTACACGCCTGGAACATCCTCTATGGCCCTGTTGCTCACAACTATATAAATATATATTTTCAATTACGAAAATGCTATACATACGTGTTTCATGCTTTGAAACTTATAGTCGGTGTCGGCTTATATTATAAGATGTATACGTTTCTTGTGTTTTTCCCATTAATGCATCTTTTTCTGGCGCAAAACCTGCAAAAAGTGGAGTTACGAAAAAGCACATTCATAAAATTGATGACGGAACATAGCAAATCGAAATAAAGGGATGCCCAATACTAAGTATCCGTCGTCGGAACTTGTGTTTTTTCCGTTTTACGTATCTATAATTATGGGTAGAACACCCATAACACTTTAGGCGCCTGATTTACGATCTCCTTCTTACGCCTTTAGCGTTTTTTATTTTACCCATATGATCTATATAGATCATTGGTTTCCACGGTTTACAACAATAGAACGAGATCCAACTGTTCTCATATATCATATATCATGTGAGCATAATAAGAAAAGTCTTTTTATTCGCATTGACTGCGGGCAAACGGATCCCGCTGTCCCGTCTCGTGCAAAAATGCACGTGCGTAATGTTGTAAATGCAGTATAACACAACTCCCTAGAATTGTAACATTGTTCCCCTTGTTTAACTGCCAAATCCAAACAACTATTGTTGATTTAATTAGAAACGAGCGAGTGAATTTTCTTGACCAAATTGGTCGGCTACCCTTCCAAGAATTTCAATTGATAATTTTCTGTTTCTTTTCAGATTGTAAAGCAATGGCGTCAATTCCTCAAGGAGCATTCGCCGCTTGCAAAATGCATGCCTACAAAGAAAATGACTTGACCATTGCTAAGATGAAAAGCAACACTGAGAAACCGGACATGAAGAAGAACTTTGCCAATAAGAAGCGTAAGTATCAAAACAAATGTAGATCCTAGATGCTATTCATTCAAGCCACTATCTCGTGCGCATGACAGCGCATCGCTTTGATAATTTTTGGACATCAAAGTCATTACCGGCCAGTTGGCATTAAGCTTGAATGATCGTATTTGTAATTCTCTCTTCGATTTGATTTGGCAGACGGACGTTTTATCTATCACAAAAAATTATGAATGGATTTTCGTAATAGGTACTTTTCGTAGTTACATTTGGCAAGTAGGCTCCACTTTTGCACAATATACATCGCGAAATATGTGTACATATTTTTTCTTCTGTAATAAATTCACTATCTGCCCATCTATTTGTTCTATAAACTAGCGCAGTGTCTTCCCACCTAACTTGTTATTCTCTTCTTGCAGTACTGGAATATAGCCCGGTTAAGTACAATAGCAAACTGATGAACTCAATCTGGGGTTATTACAATCGCTATTCACCTCATAATATTAAAAGCAACGATTACGAAGCTGAAAGCAAGAACTTTAGTAAGCAACAGCCGTAAGTATATATTTGTTTTTGTTTACCAATCTACAGGACGGCAGCTGAAATTGCACAAGCAATCAAAAAATAACCCTACCATTTGGTTCTGTCTTCTCTTCTTTTTAATGAGGTTGAATATAGTTAAAGAAACACAGTTTTAACTGCCGAACTAAAATGTTTTAATCTTCTTTATTGAAACTACTTAATCCATTTCCAGATTGGCTGTTGCATCGTATGCCATTGAGAAAAATCTATCAATGGCACATCAATCTGGAAAGGAATGGAACTTTCCATAATAATTCTATAAAATCAAAGTGATATAAATTATTATTATTAAGTCGCAATCATTTAATATAAATAGCGATGTAAATGAAGAACAATAACTACCCAAATAAGAAACAATAAAAAATCGAAATTATTTTTTGTATACAAAAGAAACATTCCGCTTTGTTTTAATTAATTTATTTTATTTTTATTTTGCGAACAATAACAATTAAATAAGATAACATCATGAATAAATATAAACATTTACTACTCTACTATTACACGCTGAGCAGAACTTATCAACCGGTCAATAGTAACGGCAACTGGTTGCATGATATCTGACACTTGGCTGCTATTTAGCCCCCGTGTTTATAAAGGCTGCGAAAAAGTTATCGACTACTCGTACGTCACATTTTTGTAGTGTTCTCTAGGGAAGGCCGGACATTTGGTTTTAAACGCAGCTTTGGATCCGAAGGATTAATGTGTGATAGATTTGCAACAATTATTTTTACGTACGTAAACTGAACTACATATTCAAAAATCTTTTAATTTAATGTCAAACTTACCTACAGTCGAGTACGCAGTTTGAACAGAAATTAAGCGAAACCAATTTTTTTTTTTTTGATTTTGTGTAACGCCAAAAACACTGTCCGTTCTAAAATTAAGCCCTCACACAAAATCTCTTTAAAAACAATTTTAAGCAAATCAGTTTTGCTCCCCAACTGTACAAAAATTGTCAACACGATTTAAGCTTACGAACAATTGCAAAGCTCATTCTCCTCTGCTGTTAACAGATCAATGTTAACGTCACAACTTTTATTTGTGGTTAAGTTTTGCGAATTTCATTTGCTAAAATTTCTCAGAGAAGCAATATTTTGGAGGGGAATATTTGGAGGAGACTTTTGTTAAGTAAGAATCTGATAATGGTGGTGTTAGCGCGCTTGATTTTAACTTCCCGGAAAGTGCGTTCTAAGCTTAGCGGAGAGATTTCTGTACACCCCGATAAGAATGTTGTTCAAATGGAGCAAAGTGCGTACTCAGTCTGAAGTGTTTTGTTTTTTTTTTTTTTTTTACTTTTGGGCAATGTGCATTAGAGTTTTATTCAAGCGCAAGTACTAAGCTAAGAAAAGGCCAGCAATAGTTAATAGGATAATTACCTACCTCCCAGAGACTTGTAATTTTTTGACACATTAACAACACAAGGTGCCTTGACTTAGGCAAAACATTTAAGCCTATTTAAAGCAGGGCCGAAGAAGACAACAAGACAACGCCTAAATTTACATTTCACTTAATTTAAGAAGCACGATTCGTAGGTCGGAACCATATACTTGATATTGATGAAAGCATCTTCACCACCATGCATTTCCAGCACTTGAAGGGTTTCATTAATCAAATCTCCCAAATTCATATTATTCTTTTGACTATAATCGATTTCATCACCGCAATTCACTGAAAGAAAAGATCACTCTGTTATTTACAAAGCAGATACATAGACACTAACATGAACGTACGATTTTTCACTTTGTATGAGTTGAACATAGGTAACAGTTGTCGGTAGAAAGGCACCAAAGCTGGGCCGACTAGATCAGATGACATAACCAGTTGTTGGAGAATTTTTAATGTAGTGCACATAACTTCCAAGTTTTTTGTACTTAAAGCGTCTGTAAATATGAAAGTTTCTTAATTTAAGCCAAATGTTGAGTTTTGTAAGAGCACACTTTTAATTGGTAAGATAAGTTGGGGTATAACCGGATGAATTTTCTCCCCGCCATGCGTTAACAAATCTAAGACACCTTGACGAGCATACGTCTTATATGGGTGCTTAGTCTCAGAAAGTCCATCGAAGAATAGCGGTAGGTATAGGCTATAGTCCAGTTTTTCAATGTCCACCTATAAATAAAATGAAAAGTTTACTTGAAAAGTGTTTTTGAAGGCGTTTTTCGAATTGTTTTTTTTTTTTGAGATAACTGCCACCTATCCTAACGTTAAGTAGATATCGCAACAACAAACAAAAGTTTTAAAAGAATCTCCAGAATTTAACACCTGGGTTTAAGACCGAGAAAGGGTCTTCGAGAAAGTGAGGGAAACCCATAGTTACCGGAACACAGGGCATAGTTTAGGGACATACATAAACAGCACTTCCAGCATATACTTAATGGTCATCATATAGCAAGAAGACAACATTGGATCAGCCAAGAAAGAACCAGTTCGAAAAAGTCTATGAACAACAATGGCGTCAACTAGAAAACCTGAATACCTAAGCTGGCACTTAAAGTTCGCATATGCTGGAGATATTTTTTGGTGGTACTACATACCAATTTGGCTTTCATATGTAAAAATATCCATATACTCAAACCCCTGACAATTCTTCTCACGCAATGTTGAGTTATATTTTACTTTACTTCCAAATATAGAAAATGCGGGGGATGAAGGATAACTCCTGCAATCAATACCATCTTTTAGAGACACTGCTATAAACATATTTTAAAACGAGCCAATAGTCAGTGCAGCTAGGCTCGTTAAAATTAGTACTAACAAGTAATTTGAATTACCTGTTAATAAATTATAATAATAATAATAATATTTTAAAACTATAGATCAACTTCGGGTAATGTGATATAGGCATTTGTTTTCCAACAATTACTTGTAATTTGTATGACACAGCTCTTGCCAAACTATTCATTATAGGTCTTTGATGCATTGCGCATTAGATATCGACTTTAGATTTCTGCAGAGCTATCCAATCTGCAGCTATTTAAAAAAAAATATAAAAAAGCTCTGTACACTACCTTCGGATAAAGTGATATACCAAACCAAATCACACTGCAAGCATGGAACACATGTCTTGGTCTCCTTATCCATCATTTGTTACAAAAGACACATACTGTCGTTCTGTCGCTTGTTTGTTTTTGAATTTTGACCCAATTTTGGCTAAACTATCAAAGAAAACTCACACAAAAAAATTTCAACTTTAGCGCTGAAACAATTCCGATACATTGACATCGCACACAGGCAATGGGAGCCCTCTTAAACCTGCAGCACGTGTCCTCTTCCATCATTGTTATGTGGACAAGAAAATTCCTGCCGGGAATTGATTATTTCGGAAAATATGCTGGTATATCACATTACCAGACCATATCACAATACCCGAAGTTACTCTACTCGTTTCAATTTAAGGATTCGCGAATTTGGTAAATATTTCTAGCGACCATGGTTCTGTACCTCTATACCAACAACCTTAAACAATGATTTTCTAAATACAATTTAAGGTTTTTTACACTGCATCCATCATTACCGTCCATCCTATTTTATCGCCTCCAGTTAGATATTCCATTTTAATCGGTAAGTCACCGCGATCATAGTACATGCGAAATGATGTCGGTCTGTTCGAATGGGATCCATGTCCTATGGGTGAATATTTATTACCTTCTCCTTGACTCCGCTGTGAGAAATGTGAGTGACTTACTCTGTTTACCTCTGGCACTGAATTTTGACTCCTCAATAACAATGGTGTTCTTTTGTTGGGATTGAATTGAAAACGGTGGAACAGGTCTGGGAGTCCGATAACGCTGAAGTGGAGCCGATGTAAAGCGAGGTTTATTGGAATTAAGTCTTTCTGATAGACGTGTTTCAGACGGACGAGCCGTTAAAGACATTTTTCCATAAATTGTATTGATATTTTAAAGGTGACACGGTACAGAATCCTATGCAGAATTGAATACTACTGAACAAGTAGCGGTATGCAGTAAAGTTCAATAAACGACGACCACAACAAAAAAAACTCCGCGTTGCTATGTGGTTTGTGCGCATGTAACCGAACTTTAAATCGAAACAGTTAACAGTTGACGTCTGGCGGGCTCACGGAATTCAGACCGGTGATTTTAAAAGTTCAATTTTGTGGTAATGCATAGGCAGATTTCTACCAAAGGCAAATTAAATTGAGAGCTTAGACTCAGACCCCTCTTTCCCATTGGGCACTTTGGGCAAGTGCCCAGGGCCCCGCGATCGATAGGGGCAAATACAAAGTCCCTAGTTCCTGTCAGATCACCAAACGATAACCAATATTTATTACCAAAAAACTTATATAATTCGAAGAAATCGAACCTAAATTACTGACTACAATACCAACTTACTACCTTTTACATGCGTGAAGCTATTCTACTCTCGCCCAAAAGTTAGGCTTTCCGACTTCAGCATGCTTAGATAAACTTAAATATATAATACTATATTAAGCACATACACATTTTAAAGAAAAATCAGTTACTTTTGTGGACTATATTACATTTACCTATTCGTTTCATGTGATTGTTAATAAAAATAAATATTTAACCTTGTTTATCTACTTTCTTTGTCTATTCTAACAAAATAGTGTTCTGTCAAAGTCATAGGGGCCCCCATTATCCTAATATGCCCAGGGCCTCCAATAGGTTAAAGACGGCCCTGCTTAGACTCTCAAGCCTCATCTCGCTGTCCTCCTGTTTTCTCTGATTGTAATTTTTGAATGCGTTTCCTTATGTAAACGGACATTCATAAGCGATTTTGAGCCCAAACGCATTGTTCATAAGCTGGCAGGTTAATTATGTTGTATTTCTCTCATCTCTTATTGGACGAATTGCTTAAACTATGGGACCGGACAGTGAATAAGACGAATTTCCTTCATTCATGGGCTCGAACTATAGGCCCAAGTAATTTCTAAGCCTTGCACTATTCGGAGTAACATATCATAATAATAAATTAAAAAGATCAAGGACAAAAATTGTTTTTAGAATTTTATCCAAAGTTAAGTTTTTTAGAGGTAACTCTGTCATCTAGGTACTAAATGCAAAGTTGGCATTCAAATAAATACAGCTGGCACTAAGAAATGAAATGAACCCCCAGTAATTCGACATCACCCACAGTGAATAGGTATGAATAAATAAACATAATGCTTTATAAAACATAAAAGCAAATTAAAATGCAAAAACAAACATCATATACACCTACCAATTGAAAGTTTATGCTTTCGCTTTCAGCCCATACACCGTTCAAACAAAAAAAGGAATTACTCATCAGGAAACACGGATATTTGACCCAGGACACGATTCACGAGATATCATCCCAAATTGAGATAAAAAAGCAAAACCGAGATTAACTAACTAAAACGATTGCAGAATTTCAGACTGACTCGCAGGAAGCCAGATTGATTATTGTGCTTTGGCTGAGATAGGATGTCTTTCAGTCATACAACAAAAAAGAAACAAACATGGACAAATTTTTAAAATTTGTTTTTCTGTCGGTTTAGGGTTGGAATCTTAATTTTCCATGGACCATGAAAAAAAACGGGTGTTACTAAATTAAAAAAGGTAAAAAAAATACGGATTAACGTAAGTTTTAAGGAACAACGTAATTTTTGCTAGGTGATTGCGATCTTACTAGTACTATATTACCGACATTGAACATCGCACTTTACCTACGGATGTGGAACCTGAATTTAACCCACCTAACTGACGTACGAAACTGCCGTACCTCCAGTCTATTTAACATCAAAATGAACAAATTTCGAGGCGAATTCAATAAAAAGTAAAAAATCGCAAAATATTGTGTAAATATTTCAATAAATTGTGGTCTAGTGTGTTTTCTTATTCCAGTTATACGATTTCTCCTTTAAATAAGGTAAGATAGTTCATTTAGAGCGTTCGTAATTTATTGAATTTGTATTTCAACACAAAAATATCGAGTTTGTACCTAGATAAATGTCGTACGAAAACTCTCTGACATTGACACCTGTCAAAACTGTTTTTTTTTTTTTATTATTTGCAAACGCATTTGCTTGATGCAACACATTTCAAGTTCATGAAAACCGAAAGTCGTTTATTAATTATTCCTATAAAAGGCATTATTGTCTGAATTACTTGAGTTTACCAAAACTTAAAACAAATACAACAATCAGGTAAATATAAAGAGTATGCAACAAGTATCTACTCTGTATACACTCAAAATTTTAAGACGCTATTCGGCGTTCTTCCAATATGTTTTGGAACTTTCTTTGAAATGGAATATCCTTAAGTAAATTGATTATAAAATGCAAAAGAAACTTACTGAGATTTTGGCAGACATCCAGTAGAAAAATGTCCTTGCGGTATCGGCTACAACTAATCCTACATGGCATTTGGTTTTGTTGCATATATATTTTGCTGTGAAATGCTCGGATGTGAACTTTTATGTGACACTTGATATACCGTACAGTAGTTGGTAGTAACATGTAATACATTTTTGGTTTTGCAAGGCGGGAGTGGTACAACAAAGTCTTCTTTCACCCATTTTCCAAATAAATGTCTTGTTGTATTTCGATATACCACTGCCAATGCCTATTGACCTTTTTGCCCGTTTAATTTCAACAGTAATCAACTCCAATTCCCAGTCCTTATGAAGCGATTTATTGCGAAACTGTTGGTGGGAATGAAATTCCCAAGCCTATCTCCTCATCAAACCCTGCTCCAAATAGCTTTTCATGAAATATCTACTTACCTAGTAGTAAGTAAACCAATAACTCTCACAGCACGATGAAATTGATATGTAGCAAATATAGCTACACTAGTGCTGCCTCCGAACACTCATTTTCCATGTGTAACTAGTTCTGGATTCACATTGGTATGCCGCTGCTTTCTTGGAGCAAATTTAACTACCTTAGCAGGTTTTCTTTTGCCAATCAATGCATTTAATCAATTTTCCAACGACAGTGAAAAACTCGTAATCCTGTTTTTTTCGTCAAATAAAATGTTTAATTTCTCTACAGCTCTGATTGCCAAGTCTCACATTGAGTTGAATGATTCTACCAATTGAATTGCTAAACACTCGACAAAATGAGCTCGAATTGCTCGCGCGCTGATCCCATAGCGCTCAGCTTTCATGACACCCTGCTGCGGGTATCTGACATACAACTCTTGCAAGGACCACACTGGCTAAACGATCAAATTCTCTCGTTCTACTTTGAATACCTCGAACGATCGAGATACAAAACCAACAGCGATCTACTCTTTGTATCACCAGAAGTAACACAATGTATGAAAATGATGGACGACACAGAACTGGAAAGCCTTCTCGAGCAACTGACTGCCGATAAGAAACCCTTCATATTCTTTGCTCTGAACGATAACGAGTCCCATCGTGCTGGCGGTACTCATTGGAGTCTTTTAGTGTTTTCAAGGCCAGAGCGTACGTTCTTCCATTTTGATTCTCTGGGCAGTTCCAATCAAGACACAATGCACCAATTTGTCAATCGAATCAAAGATGCCTTAAATTGTAGAAATTGCCACATGAAACCGATCCGTTGCCTGCAGCAGTCGAACAGTTACGATTGTGGTATACACGTCCTTTGTATGACAGATAACATTGCCGATTATGTGAATCGATTCGAGTGTGTCGATGGAGTGGGTCCCCTACATCACGACACGATTAGCGCTAAACGTGGTGAACTCTTAAAATTGATCGCGTCGCTAGGAGGCAAAGTCTAAAGAGCGATCGAGGCAAAGTCCTAAAATGTAACTCATACCTAATTTCTCTGTATTTGTTTTAAAAATTTGCATTCTGTTTTAATAATGCACTTTTATAATTTTATTTGCAAAAGAAACCTCTCTTCACACACCCACACGATTTCATTGTTTATTGAAAAGTTTAACTCTGTAAGTTGGCAAGAATTTATAAAAAAGAAATCAAAAGAAACGATTGAATAGTTTTATTTTTCTTCTGATCGTCTTGAACTCGGTTCGATTTAATTGCAAGTGTGGCGGTTATTATTTTTGGATACTCCTTTCGCGAAGTGAGTTTCGTCAACATACGTTTTATATAACTCTTAATAAAGTATAAATCCTGCCAACGGAAGGCAAAAATGATAACTAGTTCCTTATGAAACATAATGAAGCATACAAATGTTTAATTGTATACATGCATAACTTAACAAAAAGCATTTATAAATAAACAAAAAAAATCTAAGGAAGAAAAACACTGAAACAGATTATATTGTATTTCCAATTTTTAGCGAAGAAATATATTTGGATGATGCATTCTCTCCAAGTTGGTGTGTTCTTTATTTTAAGGGATTCTTATGTTGATTTACCACGAACTTTCCGGTAAAAATGTTCATACAATTTGCATTTAAATCAATATTAAAACCACTTTCTATGAAATGAAAACGCATGATTGCACCTTCACTAACCTTTATCGACTACAAAACAGATGGAAATCTTGATCCATTCCATTTTGGTGGCCACATACAAAAATAAATAGTTGGCGTAACAGGTCCGCATAGAAAGCAAGGCCTTACTTCTCACAGCCATCGTTTGTGTTGGTTCTATTTTTGTTACAAATGGAAGCGACCTACATACCGGGTTGTACCAGTTTTGAACTGCTGACATTTTTCCACGGACAATACTCGCGGATGTTTATCAAACCTTCGCGTTGAGTGACGCAATGAAAAAAACGTTGAGATGTACCTTTTTCCGGGGAGAACCCTCTTCAGTGTTCCCAAAGAGCCCACATAAATGAAATTTATTTTCTGTTGCCGGAAATGTGACTGTTTCTGCTCCGGGCTTAATTTGTATCACCTACTTTAATTTGTGTAAAATTTGTCAATTAAATTTTGTAATTTGTGTGTCTGAAATTCCCTCATAAACGCCAGTTTTCGTAGTCAGCTGTTTAGAAGTCTCATATATAGAGCTCCATCACGAGCTCCATCAATATTCAATCTTTCGAATGGAAAACCACATAAGACATAAACCGTGGATACAAACACTTCAGAAAGAGGCCGCCCGCTGAGACATTCTTTAAACCTTCGTTTCAGTTCTGTGCAAAGCCGCTTCCACTTCCCGAACAGCAATCTCTGATCAACTGACGTCTACACAATAAAAACAAACTACATTACCATCAGACACGATCATCTGTATAATTTATTGACACATTCAAAGCAATTTACAAAACAGTTGACCATAATATTTTGTATTTAGAATACAATAACACTTCCTCAGCACAGTTCGTGTGATGTTTTTATAATTTAATTTCTCCTATCGTTTTGCTATCCGATCGCAAGAGATCATAAATTGTGGTTATTTACAAAAAAAAAGGACGAAAACGTACGAATACACTGGGGTTTATAAATACAAATAACATTTGTTTATAAAAAATATATATGTAAGTATATTATACGCTATATCCCGCATACTTAACAGTATACATATATGTAGATGCAATGCATTAAATATTAGTAACATAGACCTCTCCGGATTAAATAAATTCCTTTACAAAACGTACATTCGAAGAACAAAAAATAAAATAAAAATACGTAACATCCTAAACGTTAACTTCTGGTCGGACCCAACCACCAAAGGCTCTTTCGAGCTCTTCTGCTACAGCCAAACACAGTCCATCTTTATTGAAGTTAGCAATCACTTGCACTCCGAGCGGAACCCCTTCACTGCCCAAACCCAGGGGCACGGCGGTGGCAGGAAAACCCAGCACATTTACGATTCCAGTGTAGGAGAAGTTGATGGGACGCACCAACGGCTCGTTATGATAGGGCGCTACGGTGGGATGGGTTGGATATATTAAAACACCATTATCGCCCAGTATGTCTTGTAACTCCTTCCGCAAGTCGTTTCGCTTCTTAACCAAGTGATGGTACTTTGACGACCCGAACTGCGGTTGAGCTCTGTCCACTAAAGCTGTGATCAGTCCAACGAAAGTGTGTTTTGATTGGCCAACAACGAATTTGATCAGTTCAACTATCGGATTGATTTCCCCGCTTAAGTTGGCCAATTGATGTGCGAATCCCTTTCCAGAGTCGTCCTTCATGTTGGCGAACCAAATGGCTGCAGATTGCTTGAATTTTTCCAACTGAATTTGCTTGGGCTGTGAACCAGTGACCTTGTGCAAATGCTCAATGACGCCTCGCAGAGACTTTGTCAACTCGCCATCGACTGGTGAAATGATGCGACCACCTCCGTCGCTCTCCTGAAAGAAGTAGTTCAATTTCTTCACATCAACTGGTTCGTCCAGGTTTAGAAGGCTGGCTTTGTCGCCCGAAATGATTTTCAACATCGGTTTCAAGTCGGTCGCGAATCGACAGATCGGTCCGATACCGAGGAATGATTCTTGCTCAGCTGAGAACGGCATGGGAAATTGTCCCTTATTGGAGACGATATTTTTCGAGGGTTTGTGGCCGAATACTCCGTTGAAAAATGCAGGCATGCGAATGGAACCACCAATGTCGGAGCCGAGCCCGAAAGCAGAGGCGGCAGATGCTTGGACACAGCCCTCACCCCCGCTGGAACCGCCAACAATGCGCGTCGTATTGTATGGATTGCGTGTGCGTCCGTGAACTGTGTTGGAGCTCTCCCACCTGAAGGCAACGAACATTTAGCAAGCAAAACAAATGTGCTGCACACTTTGAACTTACCACATGCACATCTCTGACACATTTGTAAGGCAGAAAGGAATCGCTCCTGCTTTTCTCATCAATCCCATGGCATCTGAGTCCTCCTTGGATCGGTGGTTTTTCCTAGCATACAATCCAGCAGTGTGCAGGAAATCTGAGGGGGAAATTAAAGTTTCAAAGACCGAGGGTTCACTATTTGACTTCTGACAAAAAAAAAAACCTAGCGATAGAATGAAAGGCAATTGTAATGCGGGGTGGTATGCTCACGCAACAACGAGGAGAATTGTAAATAAAAACTTACATATGCTATGTTTAAATTAAACATTCATTCCGCAACTGCCATAAGAAACATTTTAAAAATGTAATAAATTGCCTACCTTTAACAGCAATGCAGTCCTTTGTGGAGATAGGCACTCCCAAAAACGGTTTTAATTGCGCCAGTTCTTCTGTGGTATATCTTCCAGATGCTACTAGAGCATCAGCTTTGGCAGCATCCTCCAGGGCTTCTTCGAAGCGTTTATCAACGACACAGTTGAGAAGCGGATTAATTTCTTTTATTCGACGTATAAACGATTCTAAAACCTCCACACTGGTCACCTGCGAATAAAACAATGCAAAACTATCACAAAAAAAAAAAAAAAACAGTCTAACCAACCTTTTTAGTGCGAATTTTCTCCGCCAATGAAGTGGCCGACTCCAATAACAGTGGATCTGTAATTGGCGGCATGGAGCTACCTTCTCGGCCATAGATTAACTGACAAACAAATCTTCCAATCTTTGTAAATAGTGTGAAGAATACATGCTCTATAAATAGTTGTATAGATGAAGGTTTTGAACGTTTTGGTGGAAAATGCATTCGTTTCGCCCATTGTGTTGGTTTTTTTTTATGTATTTGTACTCGTTTGTACCTAAATGAATTCCCAACTTGGAATGCTTTAAAAGCCTAGCATATGTGTATATAGAAATTCTATGCTCTTGTAAAATTATTTCAAAAATATTCGGGTAATGGTGGGAGGTAAGTTACTCGTATTATGGTTATGCGATGTTGTCATCCTGAAAAGAGAAAAATTACAAATTGTACTTTTAAATACAAATAAACAGTAAAACAAGAACATAGAAGTCTTAGACTGTTGCTAACAGGATTTTTACTATGCAACGAAGACGATAACAACTCTTTCTTTAAGGGCGCACTCAAGTTTAATGCCTTGAATCCGAACACAGCAGATAAGAGACCTGTCAATATCATACTCCTGCACAAAATTGCAGAGTCTACACAAACTCGACGTCCAGATCCACCGAACATATGTAAAAAAGTGTGACACACTTACAGGCCTTGTCAAGTACCACTCTGATGGTGAATAGTGGTTATGCAGATGGTCGACAAAAAAACCTTGTTTGCAATTTAAAATACAATATTTTATCGCACTACTTTCAAGATCCAATGCATCAGTTGGAATTAGTTCGACCTTTTCATGGTATCCACCTTACGGATAGCTCATAATGTAGATGAAAATTATTGTACAAAAAGAAAAACAAAGCATAATCTTCCCTCCGTTCTGATCGAGGTCTCCCAATCGCGCTGCTTTAAATATGTGTAAAGTCCATTAGCGGTACTAATAACCAATTATAGTGTCCAGGCTAAAGTTTTGGAACTCACAGTGGGGAAATATGCCATACAAAATTGCATATTGTGACGCACAAAATATTTAGTGTGAAGGTTAAAAATGATTATTAGTAAGGCCCATATCTGCAACATATAGTGCTGCATGAACCTCACCTAGAAAAGTTGCGTACTCCGCCTCCAGATTCAACGCATACTTAATGGAATACAGTACGCTGCCTGCCAGCCTGGGACTTGCGAGTATCCGCACTCGCGCTAAAGGAGACATTTAGGATATTTCAACTGACCGAAGTAATTTTCACTCCGCAAGGTTCACAAATTTGAAACACTTGTTAGAGAGACAGCAACTATAATCAAGTCGATTTTTAAAAGCCTCCCCAACAAAAACTAAAGTGGTTTTTCTGAGAGCGCATAGAAATGTTCGAATCCAAAATGATGTCGTTGTCGAAAAATCGTTCTTGTCATGTTGAGCGTGTACTCATGTCCATGAACCATGCATCAATAAATATTTTTATTTCAAACGCAATCCCAGTCGGATTATTAAACAAAAAATAAGATATGCGGCTCCTGTAAACTACATCACAAACCAGCTCCAACTTTCGAACTACTGTTCTTTTTCCCGTTTCGCGCCAGCCTCCATATTAAAAAAAAAACTTATCGTTGTACAATGGACCAGTGTTGTTAGCACTCTCTCTTCATTTATCCCACGTGGTCATTTTTCCCTTTTTCCCTTTTCACCATACTCAAATTCCCTTTTAAAATCCCACGATACTTTTTTGGGTCAAAATCCAGTTTTTAAGAGTACAATTTCTATTACACGGAAAGAAAATCACGTTAAATTAACATTTAGTATAAAAAACGCAGTTTGTAACACTGCTATGCTTATTTTTTGGTACTTGAAAATTTTGATAAAAGACGATTTACATGATCTGTTTTTTATAGACATTCAGTGTGTTGATAATCGTGTTGAAATACAGGTAGAATTTCACCAAAAATTCCTAGTTTGAATGTTTTTTGGCAGATTTCTCAAATTCCCACGGAAGGCTTTTCGGACATCGAAATTCGCACAAAAAAGGATAAATCCAACGATATAAAACACTGCAATGGACATGTCCTAAACTTTATTGTTTACTTAAAATTAAACACGCGACAATTGACATTAACGACCAATCTGTGTGCACAAGAAAATCTAGTACGGCCAAATCTATTCTACTTAAGACGACTAGGTTTTTGTGCCCAATAACTTGTCAACGTATGGATAATTCCCAACCCCAAATATTCTGTCTTAATCAATAGATGACAGCATAAGACCATCTTCGGAAAAAAAAAATCACTTATCGACACCAGTTATTCCCTCGTCACATCTAGCGCTGCCTAAAAACAGAATGCAACTACGGAAACCGCTTGGATAAGATTTACCTTCACAACATGCTCGAATAGCTAGATAAATCGATAGCACTACTTCCTCAAAACTAACTAAACACATTTCACATAGTGCAAAGTCGTGTCGTATGTTGACATTATGACTGACAATAATTGAAACTAGTTATGTATGTTATGAAAAGCTACAAATGTGTTGCACATAATGAACCCCGTTCACCTGAACTTTGGTCGGATATGCCCGGTCGCGTTTCCTCAACTCGTGGAGGATATTCTTAGGCCCTGCATACCCCGACATACCCGGCAACCGGTGGACCGGTCCTAAAACCCAAATCGAATTGTTGATAGAAGATGGGCCTAATTTATATATTTTTCGTTATTTGGTAATGCAATGCTCTCATAATCTACAAATCCAATCATCATTATTTTTTTTATTGGGTGGTTCTTTAGTGTTCGCGAAGCACTTGTTTACAAAAACTATTCTCTCAACAAAAGTAATTCGAAAACGTGTAATGATTCACTAAATTACATTTTATTGCAACAGATCTAAACTCGCTGTCGATAGAAACGTAGACTACCAATCACATAACCGTGTATCAATTATATATATATATATTTCGAGAGATAATCGAATCAGACCACCATTGTCGGGTCTCTTTTCGTCTCTCTACCACTGTAAATCTTACTCAGAGAGACTCTCTGGATTTCTCCACAGTTCTTCTCTGGGCTCAATTCCTAGTGTTAACGCTAGCATCTGTTTATGGGAGATCCGTTTCATCGACTGGGTCTCGACCCATTGATGTCCCAAGATCCTCATTCTTCTGCCAGCCAATGCCGGGCATTGACACAGTATATGTGCCGCTGTCTCAGATTCCTCCAGGCATAGTCTACAAGTATCATCCTCTATAAGGCCCATTTTCCTTAAGTGATACCTGAAATTACCATGTCCTGTAGACAAAGCCACCACCCATTTCAATGTTCCTCGACTCATGCTTAGAACTCTTCTTTGAGTGGAGCAGGTCGGCCACTTTATTGCCATTTTAGCTTGTCTACATTGTTCCACGGTTGACCACCTTCTCAGGTGTTCTGCCGTGATCCATTTGTGGACAAGCTGTTCAACCATTCCTCTGCCAATTGAAGAGAATGGTTCTGGTCCCAGCAACTTTTCAGTTGACCCCTGTTTTGCAAGGGAGTCCGCCTTTTCATTGCCTTCGATCCCTATGTGTCCTCGTACCCAAGTCAGTGTTACTTCATTTTTAGATGAACACTTATTGAGTTTAAGTACGCATTCCAGTGCCAGTGATGTTGTGATGTTTGTTTGTTCCATGCATCTGATCACCGCCTGATTGTCCAGTGCTATGAGGATATTTCTTCCTTCCACCTGACACTCAAGCAAGTAGTCCAACGCATAAAGCAAGGCAATCATCTCAGCCTGGTATACTGAAGTGTATTTCCCGAGGCTAATGTGACGGGCAAGTTCCAGCTCTTCTGAATAGATACCGGCCCCCGCCCCGCCATCCATCATGGATCCATCCGTGAAAATCACTATTTCACCATTTCTTTTTTCTGGAAGTAATCCGTTCTCAATACGAGTTTTATGATTTCTTTCCATAATACGCACCCTTGTTATTCGATCCATAGGCATGTTTAGCTCCCTAATCTCGTCTTTAACAAGTTCCAGGATCTTCCTATGTCCATAGATCGTACCACGATGGTGCCATTTCGCATCTCGATGCAAGCGAAGTGCCGTTTGGGCCGCTGTTTTCTTAATAAATAAGTCTAGCGGTAATATCCCCATGATGACTTCCAATGCGCATGTTGGGGTTGTACGTATTGCACCTGTAATTCCCATACATGCTAAACGCTGAACCCTATCCAGGTGCTTCCTCACAGTTTTCTGAGAGGCTTTCGCCCACCATACAACCGAGGCGTACGTGATAATGGGTCTAGTTATCATCGTATACATCCAGTATGCTGACCTAGGCGAGAGTCCCCACCTTTGTCCACATACACGTTTGCACTGATGTAGTACCCTCTTTGCCTTCCGGACCTTCTCCTCAACATGGTAATTCCAAGTAAGTCCAGTATCTAGATAGACTCCCAGATACTTAACCTTCTTAGTCATTGTTAGTTCCGATCCGAAAAGTGTTAAGGGCCGAAATTCCAGATTTTTCCTCTTCCTAGTGAAGACTATTAGATCTGTTTTCGCCGCATTAATGGAGAGCCCTTGTTCCAGACACCACCGCTCAACCACTCTGAGTGCATTCCTCATGATATCTGCTGTGACGTCCATGAATTTGCCTCTGGCCATTATTGCTATGTCGTCGGCATATCCCACTGTGTGAATGCCCGTCGCCTCGAGTCTGTCGAGAAGAGAGTCCACAGTGATATTCCACAGTGTAGGTGAGAGAACACCTCCTTGTGGGCAACCTCTGCTAACCCTTCCTCTGAGTTTTGAGGTTCCCGTCTGAATATTAATCGCCCTCGTATTCAACATATTGTCCACCCATCTTACCACCAGTGGGTTAACCCTACGTTTTTCCAAGGCTTGTTTCAGACTTTCAAAGCATATCTTATCGAAGGCACCTTCAATGTCCATTATAGTGGTCATCGCAATGCCCCCGGTATTTAGCTCTTCCTCCGCAACGCGTACTACTTGGTGTAGCGCTGTTTCTGTAGACATACCTACCCTGTATGCATGCTGTCTACTATTTAAAGGATACATCTTAAGCGCAGTACTCTCCATATAGTCCACCATCACCCTTTCCATTATTTTTAACAGGAAGGATGTTAGGCTGACTGGTCTGAATGACTTTGCCTCGGTGTAGTCCTTTTTTCCCGGTTTTGGAAGGAAGACCACATTTGCTTCCCTCCATGTTATCGGGATATAGCCTATTGCTAGGCATGCAACGTATATATTCCTGAGCCTTGGTGCAATTAGGTCTATACCCCATTGCATTAGACCTGGAAATATACCATCCGGCCCCGCAGTTTTGAAGGGTGAGAATGTTGCTATCGCACCCTTGACCGCTTTTGGTGTCACGATCCGTTCTGCTTCCGTCCTATCCATCCTGTTCGCTCCTTGTTTCCTTGGAGCCCAGGGCTGAGCTGACTTATAGCTTCCTGGAAAGTGTACCTCCATTAGGACCTCATTTGTGTGATCCAGTGTTTCCACCATCTCCCCCGCTCTATTACGAATGAGTCCGATCTTAGAAACTGGATCTCTCGAGACAATCTTTTGTAGTCTACTGACTTCAGATGTACTCCTCATACTCGAGCAAAAGTCCCTCCATGACTCCCTTTTACGTCGTCGCAGAGTAACGTTTAGCTCTTTCTTTTTCGCCTTATATTCATCCCATGCTTCGGGTTCTCCCCTCCTCATGGCGTGATTGAAGGCCTTCCTCGCAGCCTTTTTTAGCTTTTCAAGTTCCCGGCACCACCAAGGCGCAGGATCTTGTTTTTCCACTAAAGTAGGTGTACAAGCCACTCGGTACGCAACTTCAACAGCTGATTGCAGATGCTTCAGCTGTGATTCTACATGCCAAGTATTTTTCGGTATTCCGAATGTCATTACATTCAGTTTTTCCTCCAACACTTCAAGGTATTTTATCCTATCTGTGTTCTTCGGAATTCTGATGTATTTCCGATCTTTTTTCCTTTTAGATCCATAGCGAACATCAAATGAAATGGCTCTGTGATCCGACAATGTAGCCTGATCCATTACCCTCCAATTTGATATTCTTTCAATTATCTGGCTACTGCACAGGGTAACATCGATCACTTCCATTCGTCTCACATCGACGAAGGTTGGCTCTGTTCCCCGGTTTAAGATAGCTAGATCCTTGCATGATACAAATTCGAATAAGGCTTCTCCTCTGTGATTATCGTTGGTGCTGCCCCACACTGTATTATGTGCATTGGCATCACAACCAATTATTAGATCCTCGTTCCTGTTCCTGCATGCATTCACCAAAGACTCTAACTCTCTTGTCGGAGGAGGTTCTGGAGAATCATACGGCAGGTATGCAGATGCTATGACAAAACTTCCCGCACCTGATCCTACTCGTACTGTTGCAAGGTCTGGGGCACACAGATCCGGCAATTTATATGCTTGAACTCCGTGCCTCACCAAGATACAGGACCTAATTCTTCCGCTAGTTTGTGCATAATGCAACTCAGCCATGCTATTTGGGAGTCCTCTAATCTTTCCTCTAAAGATCCAAGGCTCCTGTATCAGGGCTATATCAAACGAATCCTCATCAAAACACTTAGTCATCATTGCCGATGCTGCTTTGCTGTGATGAAGGTTCAATTGAATCACCCTCAGCTTTTCCCGGTACGGGCCCACCTCCCGCCCGACTTGTGTTGATCCCATCTCCATGGTGTCTATCACTTCGTCGCCCTACCGGGTGGCTTTCCAGGTTGAGTCTTTTCCGATGATCTTTGGAACTTCACGAATGCTATGTCCAACCCGCAAAAGAGTCTATCTCCTGCTTGTCTAACCAGCCTCGCTTCCTCCCTCGGACACCAGATCGTCAGCTTGGTTCCACCAATTTTTTTGTCATCATATCTTCCCACATGAATAACCCTCCATTTCGAAGTGTCCTTCACACAGGAATTTTGACGACAAAGTCTGGCAAGGATGACATCCTTGCTCACGGGTTCACCGGGAACGAAGATTATCAACCTTTCCACATCCTTTAGTATGTGAAGCCTGTCTATTTTAAGGTTGATTCCCTCCCATAGGTCGGTCATCTTCCCTACAGTCTCACATAGCCACCGTGTATCAATTACTTATAGTACTTAAACATGTTCACTGCAGGCTCGAACTGATTGCTTATATGAAAATTCAATACACATTTGCCATAACAACACGCATGTCAATATCGGTATTGACAGTCAGTACTGTTAGAAATAAAATAAATAAAGTGGTAACCGCATAAATAAAGTGATCAAATAAGTGACGTTCATTATTGTGCGATCATAATAACAATAAATGAATGTGACTTCAATATTTACTATAATTACAAAACTAATCAATAGTTCTTCAATTGTCTTTCTTTTTTTTTTTTATATTCTACATGCATTTTGATTTACGAGAGTTAACTAGCACTGAAACTGATAACGATGGGCGGACATATTGCTGCCTGTAGTAATGGATATAGTGACATATTCAAAACGTGTGGGAAATTGACGCGCTGTTGGTTGTTGTTGCTTTGGGAATTTTCTATTTTTTTTTGTCATTTATAACTTTAAGTGTGTACTTACAGACGGTTTGAACAGGCTTCATCGCCATTTTTATGGTTGCAAGTAATAAAATAAAATCTAAAGCTAATCTAATCTAAAAAATATTTACAGTAGTTCTCAAATACCGGGTTGGTTGTTTGTCCAGGAACAAAACTACAAATAGTTCCATCAACGGCGGTTTGCCTTAAGTTTCAATGATGGTTGAGGTCGTCTTCCTACTGTACGTGCAGGCTATATATATCATTGATTACCACGGTTTACAACAACAGTACGTGATCCAGCTGTTGTTGTAAACCATGGAAATCCATGATCTATATAGATCATTTGAGCATAATAAAAAAGGCCTGTTGTCCCTCTTGAGAAGATTACTCGGACCAAAGCGTTGATGTCAATTCGCTCTACATGTCCCAGTTATACTAGTTAATCAATTTGTATTGCTTGCATTCACTCTTTTTCTAGCTTATGCTTTAGCTATTTGTTTTTGTAGCTGTATATGCTTTGTTGGTGGTGCCAAATGCTTCACTCGCTGATAGTACGAATGATGTATCAGTCTCATTGGGTCAGCGAGTTGACTATTTGTTGTTCTAGGGCATTTCTGGCGTCTTCGTATGGGCCATCTGCACTCCAATACTCTTATAGGTATTCCCGGAAGCTATATGTCCTCAAGTTTCTCGAATGGCGTTCTCTCTGGTCGCCAATGTATATCTTTGCTGGTCCACTAAATAGTTATTTTCTGCACTTTCCATATTTCCTATAGCATGCACATCGACCTGTTTGTCGTGGTTGAAGCTGATGTAACAAATGGGGTTCTAGGTCGGCCAATGATGCTTGCTAAATCCTGAGTTCTTTACCGAAGGAATACAAACTAACTAAATGCAAAATGCCGAAAATAAGAAGCATTTCACAAAAATGCCAGCCAGTAACAGATCATTATCATTCTAGATAAAGTTCTGTCTTATTTTTGCCAACCATTTTACCCTCGGCTAAAGCATCATATCTTTCGCACCTGCAGTTTTGTGAGTCATTACACAGGCGAACAACACATTTAAACAGAGGTGCCTGATAAACTTAACTAAACTATATATTAAAAAAAAAAAAATCTCATTGACTTGGTTGTTGCTAACCTTTGAGACATTTTTTTAACTGTGTTTTTCGATGAACTTCTATTTTTCTGTTCCAATAACTTAGCAAGATATCTCAATTTTTGATACAATTGCTACCCGTTAGAAACGGTTTAATTAAAAAACAAAACATGTTGTTAAACACATGCCGCTTTCATCGAAACACACCCGACTGAATCACTCACTAACTAGACTACACTAGCACGATACATAAAAGACATCAACTCGTCAAAATCGTGCTTATCATGTCGCACTATCGCACTGCCGATATCAGGCAAACAAATTTTATTAATTGACAGTGTTATACTTATTCGATTGCTTTGTTTAAAAGCACTTTTTGAAATCTGATATTGTATATATTAAATTGAATTGACTCGTTCCAAAGTCGAATTAAGGCATTCATGAGTCATTGGCATTGCTGAAGTTAATTTTCTTGGACCCATAAGTTTGATATCGAAATCATATATACCTACCTAGTCGCCTCTAAACATCTGTTGCTACCGACCTCAAATAACGTCCATGAGCCATGACGCATGTGTCAAGAGCATGGGGAATGTTTTCGACACCAACAAGTATACCCTTGTCTAACTATCTACATGTTATTGGTTCGACAATCGGACAGCGAATATCTACTTGTATGTTTCCTCGCAGGCAGATAAACTGTTGATAAGCTTTATTGTTCTGTTCACGCAATTTGCTGGTGCGGCAAAAGGGCAATAAAAATTGGAAAAACAGATGCATATGTAATGTAGCTTGTCTTGATAGAAAATCTTAAAGCAGTGATATCATCCTTTTGGATATTCAAATTAATTATAAATGAAGTGAAAAAGTTGCTATAGCTTAGGTATGTTTGACGACCTATGCAGTTTGTTCTAGCTGAACAGGGTGGAATTGTTTTCTTGTTCCTTTTAGTATGCTAATAATATGTTATATAATTACAATCGTGGCTCATATTCCACATATACATATATTCCGCAATTTAATTGAATTCAAACGCAAAAACATAATTACTTAGAATGGAAAAACGCACCTAAAACAAAGGACAAAATTTATTTTGTTGAACAATGAAATTCTCTTTGTTCAGTAGATAACTTACGCACACCACCGTGGTTATTAGTTAAACTCTCGAACAAAAGTCGTTTTCGGTAAGGAATTGTGAAAATATTTTCAAAGAACTCAAAATTAATCTAATTTACCGGAAGATAGAATTACTTTTGTTTTCACCACTAGAAATGTTACTTCAAATTTTGACGTTTAACTAGTCATTTGTTTGAATGACTTGTGGATTGTAAATCTTTCTGTGGATCTTATGGCGAATATTGAAGTATGTAGCTGTAGGGTTACCGACATATTCCTTATGAGAACCAATTAGAAATTTTTTAAAATTAAATGTGGTACATATTTTAAAGGATTTAATCGGACATTTATACAGGTCACACAATTATATATCGTCGGCTTTCAAGCAAAACTGACCAACTACCAAAAATTATATTTTGTGTTATTGATGCTAAGTATAATAGAAAAGCATGTAGAAAATTCTGGCAAAACTGCCTATCTGATATTTTTCCTAGAATTATGCAAAGCATTTAAAATTGTTGGTTGACTATCTGCCTTTATGCACAGGAAATTCAGGAAACAAAAAACTTGTTTTGCGTTTTCCCACGAACTACGTTTTTGCAGTTAGTCAGTTCTGCTTGTAAGCCGACGATATATAAATAGTGGGTCACAGACATGTAGACATGTCAACGGTTAGAAAAAAGACCAAAAAAACACAGCTTTGTGGCATATGCTCTGTGCTTGGGTGCTGTCCGGCTTGTCATCACAGATTTAAATCAACTAATTTAATCATCGGTTTTATAACGTTGCAAATAATTCGCACATCTTTTATTTACATTTTAAGACTTAAAATGTCGGTGCCGCAGAATACCAGCCTTGGAATTCCCTCAACACCATCTAGTCTGTTACCTTCAAAGCAGAAACAAAATGCAGGATCTGCCACAGGTAAATCCGGTCGTATTACTTTACGATATTTAAAACAAAGTCGAAAATGATAAAAATTAAGGGAACCCACGTAATAAATGCGCTCTCAAGCCCGGCCATTCTCTTATGGACTGGATACGCTTAGGAAACTCTGGCTGTGATTTGTCAGGAACAAAAGGTGCTATCATTCCCGTGAGTACCAGTGAACTTGGTAAACACTGCACCCAGAATGATGCTTGGATGGCGATACGAGGAAAAGTTTACAATGTTACCAGATATATGGACTTTCATCCGGGTGGTAAGTTAAACTTGTTAGTTTTTATTTTCCTCGATGTTTTAAAATCAATGAGTGGTATTAATAACTAAGCCAGTGTAAGAAATGGACGAGCCACTTGATTTAAATAAATATTATGGTTCCCTCTCCAGTATCTACCTTCGATTTACGAATGGCGACAACTTACATTCTTGTAAAAATTACAGTCAGCCAGAAAGAAGTTTATTTCCGCAAGTTTTTTCATTCAAAAACATGCACAATAATGTAGACATCTATGGCGTATACGTAACTTATTTCAAATTCTCTTTCTTGAATGTTGTGTATTCAGGAGTAATTCGTTGAAGGTTTTTTCGATTGCAAATCTTTCTACAAAATACCAATTTCAAACAAGAAATCATTTATGCAGTTTAGACAATGGTCAGTTGAACGCGGTCATATACAGCTTGTTTTTTTCTCTAATAGCAATACTGAACTTCATCGCAGCTAGAGACACGGCAGCGGCTGAATTTATCACATCGTTATTTTCAAAATAGTGTTTTAAGAAGAAAGTTGGGCCCTTAAACGTACAGCATGATGCCCGAAATGAAATACTGGAGTTTAAAAACGTTTCTGCGAGCGAAGCGAACTATATACCAATCTTTGACGCAATATAGCTTTCACACTGCGTTACGTAGCCTAGTCCCGAACGACGGGCGAATAGCAACAGACTTTTTTTATAAATAAAATAAATAAATTAAAATTTAATAAAATAAATGGACAATGCTTTAATACACAGGTCCAGATGAACTAATGCGCGGAGTAGGAAAAGACGCAACAAAGTTATTCGATGAAGTTCATGCATGGGTTAACTACGAGCAACTCTTAAAATATTGTCTAATAGGACCACTGCGTAACATTGTCAAAGTTGATGTCGACTTTCTAAAGCCCTCTAATGGTGATTTCCGTCCTCCTGCTAAGGTGTTGGCTGCACCAAAAATACCACCCGTATCTACACAAATCATTCCGCGTTTTGACTGGATTCAAAAAAAGTCGGAAATAAGTTTATACTTTTACACAAAAAAGTTTTGTAACCCCGGCTTAATTCTTAAGAAAAAGAGCAATAACAACATAGCCGCAAGCATTTTTATTGAGAATTCTTGTCATTTGTACGATTTTGAGCTACATAATGGAATCGAATGGCCACCAACTGCTGTAAAGGTCTTAAGTGAATCAGGAAAGATTGAGCTGAATTTTAAAAAGTGCGAGAATAGTTTATGGCCAGGTTATGGCACAAACAACGTTTCGATGGTTAAGTTGTTGGAGGATTATCGTTACGAGTTTGAGATTGTGGAAAATCACAAATTTAACCACGATTCGTTTGCATTGCTCCTTAGAGGACGAAATGACGTAATTTTTGGTCTACCTGTTGGATATCATTTAACTATTTCGTGCTGTGTTGCGGGTAAGTTTACTGAAATTGGAATTTTGAAGTTGATATTCTGCAAGTTTTTCCAAACTTTAACTTATCAATGGCACTGTTGGACTTGCCTTCATTTCATAACGAAACGATCTGAAGAGTCAATAAATTGTTTTTCCACTTGAAATATTCGAAAAACCATATAAAATTGAATTTTGACAAGTCCGAGAAACTTCCAGAATGCACATACTTACTTTCAATTTTATACCCTTAACCAAGCGATTTTTATTGTTTGCTGAATTTTGTTGAACACAGGTTCAGAAGTAAGCCGTAGTTATACCCCAGTTTCGAGAAACTATTCCTTAATTGACAGTGGTAGCTCCCTGGACTTACACTTTCTTTTGAAAGCGTATGACGATGGATTGCTTGCAAAACACATAAATGGGTTGGATTTGGGCTCTGAATTGGAGTTATCACAGCCAAAGGGAAGCTTAAAGCTTAACAAGTTCCTTGGTCACAATAGAATCGCCCTAGTTGCCGCGGGCAGTGGAATAACGCCGATGCTAGGGCTTATCGATCATCTCTTATCCAGAAACACTAACAAAATGTGAGTAGTACTGCCGTTCGCAACTTAGTATATTAAAGTAACAATTTAATTTGTATGGTCAAAAGAGATAAGCTGGTGCTAATGTTTTTCAATAAAAGCGAGGAGGATATATGGTGCAGAAGAAAACTGGAGGAAATCACAAAAACTGATGACAGGTACAGTAGTAGAAGTTTTGGTTCGTATTCAAATAGTTATTTTACTGCTTATTTCATTTGCGATTGCGACATCGAAAATGATTAAATGACATCGACAAAGTGACTGACTGATTTTAGAAAAGCTTACTAATTTTTGTTCTTGTAGATTACATCTCACACATGTACTATCCCAGCCAAGCGACGAATGGAAAGGAGAAAAGGGTCACATATCAAAAGAACTTTTGTCGACCCTCAAAGACCAACCATCAGCAAACTACTCTACATTTGTATGCGTTTGTGGACCACCGACATTTAATAATTTAGCTGAGACAATCTTCAAGTCACTAGAATTTTCCGAGACGGCGTTGCATTTTTTTAACGGTTAGGTAACAAATGATGTATTTATGTATTTTCTATACAAATTGCAAGAACAATGATGTTAATTGGATGGTTTTTAATAATAAATTTAGTGGGGAAATGTTTATTTATTGTTTTGCCAACAAAATTATGCACACTACATAATGCTATTAATAGGAAAAAATTGTACTAAATAGTATATGAAAATAAAAAATATTAATTTTAAGGCTGATAATTTTATTCACATTGGGATAGGTGAGTTCGTCCACGGCATATAGTGCCGGATCCTCTCGAATGTAATCGCCCTCAAAGCATTTAACATAAGAGCTATCCAATTGAGCATATTCAATTCAAACAAAACGCTAAATGAACAAAATAGGTCCTTTATTTTTGAGTTGTTCCCGAACTCTAATGAATTCGAACATTTCAACCAAATTCAGTTCCTGTATGTATATGTTTCCATGGGCTAGTTCGTTGAAACTGACTGATGGGTGACGAGTTAACGTCAGTGCACATGCAAGCAATTATTGGCGCAAATGATATGTAGGTAGTGGACAAATTTTACGCAGCGATTATTAACACGGAAAAATATGTAACTTACTTCTGTCGAACTAAAAAAAAATTAAGCATCTAACATAAAACAACGACTACTCAGCCACTGGTTAGGTTAGCGAAATGGCTAATTAATTACTTTTAAGTGCAGTTTCTGGACTCATCTTATCTGATATGCATTAACATTCCAACATAAGGCGTGAGTATAATATGCACGCAATGAAAAGAAGTTTTGTTTTGGAAATCCCGTGCGAGAGTTGATACCAGCCTCCCGTTTCTTTTTCGCCATTCGCTTAATGTGGCAATCGAGACTTTCTTTCTTTCAACGGCACAATTCATAAATGCAAGCTTTGCAAAGCAATCGCACTGCAAAGCAGGAAACACTGCGCAAATTAAAGTTCAAGTTTCCTGCAAAGCATGCGCTTGCAAAGCACATAACAAATCTAAACAGAATACAAAAAAAAAACTTTCTCGTATTTTTAGGTTACGCTATCCTTTGTTTCATTTTATAAATATCATTCAAAATATTATCTTCATGCTTGTCACAGTGATACCCGAAATAAATTAAATAACAGTACAGTAAAATAAATAGCAAAAGGGATCTTGGTTTCTCTATACAATGTACAACAGGCACAATTTGAATTTTTATAAACGTTTTATTAACATTGTTTTTTTTTTTTCGATTAAATAAAAAAAAAAGAATACGTTTTAAAAGTTGAGAGGCATTCTTAAGTTGTTGTTGGTATCAGTAAAATAAAAACTAAGCTTGTTGGTTTTTGTGAGTTTAATAGGAGCGAACCGCTGGAGGTACTGTTTGTACTGTATCGTCTAGGGGTTTATCAATAACATTTCTGTATTTAATTTCCACATTGCCGGTGTCGGGATTAATCCAGAGGAGAGTGTGTTTGCGCCAGTGCTCGTCGAGAGGGCGCCTTTGTTGTCCTTCAATGGGTTTGCTGAAATCCTGTAGAAGAAACACAAAAATGCATTCAGTAAGACTGTTAGTAACGGATGACTTTGGCTTATACTTACGAACTCATCAATACGTGTTTTGTAGTCTTCGCGGGCGTGGGCACCACGAGATTCTTTACGATTTTCGGCACCAACAATCGTCATCATAGCGTTAGTGAGTAGATTTTGCAATTCGAGGGTTTCAACTAGATCTGAGTTCCACACCAATGATCTGAAATAACAAAAAAGACACACGAAGTATGTATCACCGCAGTATTTGAAGTACTTGGGTAAAGACATCTTAATTCGACTCATTTCAGTGTCGGTCGAAAAGTATTCATTGGGTCCTCAATGATAAGCAAACAAATTGAAGCTCTTTGTCTAGGGGCGTACGGTTGCAATTCAAGAAATCGTGGGCAGTCTCATTAATGAAAAAATGTTGATGCATAGAAAACCTTATTTGGGAGATATCAGAGACCTACACGAACGTAGTCGACTGGAGCGAGAATAAAGAATGAAATGATCACTTTTGTGATTACGAGCAGACTTGATCTGTTAAAAATGAAGATTCATATTAGCCGGAAGTTTTGGACAATAAAACGAGTGAATGCAAAACCCCGCAAAGGGAAGTCTATACTAAGACTATTGGGTCATGCCAGTGACATTTAACAGTCGCGCACGGCAATAAAAAAAGTAAGCAAATATAGCCCAGAAAATGTGTAACGTGTCTCTCTCTTTCATTTCATATGTCGCGCAACTCGAAAATAAGCAAATCTAAATTCAATTTGGACTTACCTGTCGGAAACCTTAATATCTTTGAACTCGTTGAAAATACCGGAGATCAGTTTGCAACCCTCCTGAAGTACTGGCCCATCGCGGAACACAGCAGCATGTTTCTGCATTGTCTTCTGCATTTTCAATCTCAAATCAGCAGTGCTGATCTTGCCGTCAGCATATCGCAATTTGTCCAAATTTGCCACAGATATCTCTCCAGCGTTCTACATATCAAACAAATAAACAATCGTAATTTGGTTTGTCCCACAAACAACATTTCAACTTACATCGGGAAGTGATGGTGCGGGCGTACCAGCCTTGTTCTCCTCAGCAATAGTCTTAGCACAGGCACGACCAAACACAACCAAATCCAACAACGAGTTAGCACCCAAACGGTTGGCGCCATGCACAGACGACGAAGCAGACTCACCGCAGGCATACAATCCAGGAACAATGACATCGTTACCACTCTTGTCGATGGTCAACACCTGACCACGATAATTTGTTGGAATGCCACCCATGTTGTAGTGCACAGTTGGCAGGACAGGAATTGGTTCGCGAGTTACATCAACACCAGCAAAGATCATAGCTGTTTCGGAGATACCGGGCAGCCTCTGCGCCAACTGCTCTGGGTGCAAATGGTGCAACTGTAGGAACACATGATCCTTTTCGGGTCCACAGCCACGGCCTTCCATAATTTCAATGGTCATCGAACGTGAGACGACGTCACGAGAAGCCAAATCCTTGGCCACTGGCGCGTAACGTTCCATGAAACGTTCACCCTTTGAGTTGACTAGATATCCACCTTCACCACGGGAACCTTCAGTAATCAAACAACCAGCACCGTAAATGCCAGTCGGATGGAACTGCACAAACTCCAAATCTTGATTTGGTAGATTTTGGCGGGCAACCATAGCGGTACCATCACCAGTACATGTGTGCGCTGAGGTACAGGAGAAGTACGCACGACCATAACCGCCAGTTGCGATGACAGTGCTGCGAGAACGGAAACGATGCAGAGTACCATCTTCAAGGCATAATGCAATAACACCACGGCATTCTCCATTTTCGAATAGAAGGTCGAGGGCAAAGTATTCAATGAAGTAGTTGCAGTCGTAGCTAAGCGACTGACCATACAGCGTGTGCAGGAGCGAATGGCCAGTTCTGGAAATAAAACCAAATGAAAATGAGAACGAAGAAACAGATTTCTTCAACTGGGTCAAACTTGGTCTTCTTAAGACGCATTTCTAGCTTTAAGTGCAACTGGCAGTTAAGGCTAGAATTTTAAATTAAGGCGGCCTGAACCGATCATGAATAACAAAAATAATTAATCTGATAGAATGTCCTTTCATAAGAACCCAAACTAAAGTGTAGACACTTACCTGTCAGCGACGGCACAACACCGATGCGCCTGACCGCCTTTGCCAAACTTCAAACTCTGACCACCGAACGCCCGCTGATAGATTTTACCCTCCGGTGTGCGCGAGAATGGCATGCCGTAGTTTTCAAGTTCAATAACAGCCTTCATTGCTTCACGCGTCATATAGTGAATAGCATCCTGATCACCCAGCCAATCGGAGCCCTTTATCGTATCGTACATATGCCACTTCCAATCGTCGTCTTCCATGTTGCCGAGTGCGGCATTGATACCACCTTGGGCGGCAATTGTGTGCGATCTGGTGGGGAAAAGTTTTGTAATTACGGCTGTTTTGAAACCTTCGGCAACCAAACCGAAGGCGGCACGTAAACCAGCACCACCGGCCCCAACAACAACCGCATCGAATTCGTGATCAACGATTGGGTACTCCTTTGAGATGGCGTCTGATTTTGTAGTCGCATTCGTATTGCCATGAGTAATGTGCAGACTACGCGTTGGAAGTGCTGCTGCGGCGCGAGTCTAGAAGTATATCGAATGCATTTGTTTTATTTATTCATTTATTGGTTCTCTTTCATTTAAGTCTAGCAAACAAAAAGCAACAACAGTATAATAACTTTTACTTTTAATCGTTACTAAGGAGGTGCTTTCCACTGCAATCGTCAATCGAATGCCGCTGCGTAATTCGTTTTATTACATCTGTCGGCCCGCGGGATCACTGCTATCTCTGCTTTGAATTTGCATGGCTACTCTAATCTCCAAAGGTTTACCATAAAGTGTGCGCTTGTTTTTATTTTTGCGATAATATCGCCAACACACTCGCGTAGTTATTACTAATCAACGGCGAAGGTATTTTATTTTTGAGGCAACAGCACTGACTGATTGAATTGTCATGCATGAAATAAAACAAAAACACACATAAATCGCTCAACTATCAAGATTAGATTGTAAGTGAGCTGTCGGTTGCTGCTTGCTGGTTATAGGCGTGGCGCAGTGTGCAGCTGTTTCTCAGATTGTAGTGGAAACTGTTACGCAGACATTTTCTCGAATTCCAATCAGATAGATTACAGTTCAATTAGGAATCTACAGATTGAAAGCTAAATTATAAACGATACCTGCAAGTTAATGACTGCAGTGTGTTTACTATAACGACCAACATTAGGCAGCTTTTTATGTTGACAAAGTTCAAGCTAAATCGCGAAGTTTAAAATGTCCAAGTATCGAAGATTCGATCTACGTTGGGGGTATAACATCGCAGAGCTAATTAAGAAGGGAATAGCCGACTTGTGCAGTTGTGCGTCCAAATCAAATATTTTCCTGACTATAAGCTTTTGATATCTAAAAGATTCACACAAATTCAGAAAATACCAGAAATCTGCTAACGCATAAATCCACCGTATTAATTGCCTAACCACTATCTACCACCCTATTTAATGCGATAGCGAAGTGACATGTATATTTTTTGTCCACAATTCCAGCGTAATCGCACTCGAAAAACCCACGGTAACTTTGGAAGGAGACTGGAATGCTAACAGATCAAAGCAAAAAGACTATAAAATGCTAATTCGGGAGTGCATCGCATAGAGAAATGGATAGGTACATGAACATCACTATTACAGTCCATACAAGCCCTCCTATGAATGTAGAATCGAGCGAGACAGGTAGATTTCGAGTGAGTAGAAAAGGAGAGCTATCGAGAATTCCATGTTAGTTGGCAAGCGTCTTCGAAAATGGTAAATCTCATGGTGCATTTACGACATTCAAGGGAAAAATCGTCGACCTGCTGGTAGCCCCGGTACACTTTGCAAAAAATTTTTGTGTGTTTGGTTCCCACCTATGTTATGTTACGCGAAGTAAATGGTATATTGAAACCCGTGTGGCAACTAATGAAGCTATCAGTGTTATTGCATTCATTGTTAGGTACACGTCGCCATGTACTTTTTATAAATTTTACCCTGACACGAAACGTCCCTGCTGGCTTAGCAGGCACTTGGTGAATGTAGTTTCCCTACCAAGTATTGGCAACGATGACTACGACTAGTCCCTCGGCAAAGTACGGCATGCATAGAGTACCTTTGAGGGAGTACTGCGCGGCTCATCTTTATTTCATAAAATGTTTAGTTCAGTTCAGTTCTTGATATCATAAAGAGATTCTGTTCATAATGTACGCCCGTGGTGGGGACATAGTGACTGGTTTACGTACATAAGGAGCACTTGGATCAATCAGCCAAACTGCTGAAAATCTAATTAAATTGGAACAAACACAGACGGACAACAGTTTATGACGCGTTCTTAAAATCCCTATTTCAAAGCACAGTACAAAACTAATACTATAAGTACGGGCACTTACCTGCCTACTCCTCAAATATCATAATACATATCAGCTATTAACAACACGCGACAAACATTGAACATTCAAACAAAGAAAGTAGGAGCACAAACCTGTAACTGCAGCAATAATATTTATATATTTGTAGGTTTAGGCAGTATAATAGGTGACTGTAATAAAAGCAGGTATTCCACATACTATACGGACCTTATCGATTTGTATTTGATCTGATAGAGTAGTAGTATCAACAAGTGACACAGAAGTACTTTTACAGTATCTGTGACATAACACTTTATTATATCAAAAATGTGAAAGAGATGGATTTGAGTAGGTAGAATTCATAATGGAAAGCAAAAGTTGTTTGTGATCTTCAACGTCTTACATTTATTACGTACTATACAAGTATGTTACCCGAAGTCCTATACCTACTGATAAATATTCCTTACACTGTATTTTGCATTTAAGGTGTACATTACTGGTATTGTTATCTTAGCGAAATGCTAAAGAACATTGGTTTTCCTTTCTAGGTAATAATCAACGATTATATAACATCTAAATATTCGTTGCTTAAAACGTACACGTTGTTACTTCAGTAGCTAAGTATTTGTTTTAGGCTGTTCACCTGAAAATGCCAACAAGTTCTTACATTTCCATCAAACACCACATGTATGCATTGTTCAAACGAAATGCATTTACCCAGAAAGTGCATTTCAAAAGTTGTGAAATACCCATATATTTTAAATTTAATCGCACCCACCCAACTACCAACCCGTTTAAGCCAAAATTAGCGCGATTAGTTTGTAGTTGGCTACGGTCGAGTTTTCTAACCTATATCTCTCCCTAATGAAGAGTTCTTCACCCCAAGACATGCCTCCCAAACAGAGCATTCTTATTGGGCAATACATTGCAAAAAAAAATTGCCTACAGATTTTGTGGAGAAAACGACGAGTTTTCTTTCTCATGACAATTACATAACAATTGTGACGGAGGCTATCAAAAAAAAAAAGAACAGCAAACCCCCAGCACCGATTCCGAGTTGTGCAACCGATTGTCTGTCTATGTCAAAGCGCTTCCGAGTCTTACCTCCACGATTACGATTGCGATTATATATTATTCGTGTGATAAGTGATTTATTTAAGAATAAAATAGAATGGAAAATATATTACCATCGCGGCTGCATTTTTGGCCAAAATCGATGGCAGTCGTATTAGGCTGGCCATATTCACAAATTATGCACTGAAGTCAGAATAAAAATATTATGCACTTGAACTGATGGTATGCTACAGAAAAGACTTATTTTAATATCACTTTTCCGATTTTTCGTAATTCTCCCTTCTATGAAACTTTCTCGTTCGCACCGATCGACTGAATTCGTACTCGACAATTTTCAATTCCGAAAATATAAGAAAAAGTCAAAACAAGCTGCCAAAAAGGGGGGCTTTTGACAGTTTGCTTGAATGTGACGTTTCGTTTTTGGAAAATTTGTGGGGTGAGTTTCATTCCGAAAAACTAGTCATCAAATCCACCACTGGCAGTGTAAGGGTATGTCTACAAAATGTGATTTTTGTTGCAAAAGGCAGGTATATATTGTTATTTAACAACGCTGTACTTGACACTTCCGAGATTCACACTATCTTAAGTCGACTTGATTAATCTGCATTAAATGTATCCTAAAAACATCGATTGGTAGGTAACGTAAATTTTCCTACGTCAGCCAGATGTGCGAACTGTCAACTAAGTGCCTAGTCACGAATTTATTGACCAGATTCGTCGGCTACAACTCCATAAACGTCAAATGAAAAAGCTGTTCATGTGACCGATCTTAAACTGAGACACATCATGTCAGTCAGCTGTCAGACTTATTAAACTAGATACTTGAACGCCCCTATTTATAGAAAGTAGAAGAAAATAGAAGCGACAGCAGAAGTTTTGCTGATGTATTCATTTCATTGCTAGTAAACTGTTTTTAATGTAATTTGCTTTCTGCGAGAGGGAACTTGAATAAAACGACTAGCCGAACCACGCAACGACATATGCTTCCGAATTGCTTTATTGCCCATTCATCTACTTTACTTTGCTGACATAGGTGTTCAATAGAACAGGCCTTTTATGTGAAGCACAAAAAATGTAATGCAGATTTAAAATTGTTATCTGCATAATTTGTTCACTCTGCACTGTATATAAGACAAAAATATGAGCGTGATGGACTCGAACTCCAGCCATATATAATCTATTTTTGTTTCTAAGCTGTCAGTTGTTTCTTTAATTTTTTGTAGTTCACATTGTTTTAGTATTAAACTACTCAACAGGACGATATCCTACTATCAATGTTAAGCGATGTTATCGATAGATAGAGGTTACTTCCTAAAAACCGCCATCTATTTAACCAAATACATTTTCTATACTCCCCGTTTTCTTTCGAAAAAATCGAATAGAACTAGTGTAACTTTACTTTTAGAGTGACAGCTGTGAATTTTATACCATAAACCATCCTGTAACAAGCCGTGTTATTTTGTTAAAATTCACCTCAGTTCAGCTGATCAATCTATTTATAAACAAAAACAGTCTATTTTGCTTCTATTTTTTATTTGCAATTCGAATTAGTTTCTTTTATTTTAAATAGCCTTAACACATACATTTAATTAGTTCATTAAATCAAATAAATGTTTTTCATACTCCAAATCATTTGCGTTAATTAGAATCATTAGATCGTACTGATAGCATTATCAGGAACAGCTTGAACTCCTACATAAAAAAATATTATGTTTACCATGCGGCAACGGCAAAAATAGATCAGTGTCCGCTATTCCTAATCTCCGTATGCTTCTAAATAAAGATTCTCTCGCATTCGGAAATAAACCAACCATACACAAATGACACAACCTCATCCTCATACCACAGATTCGTTAGCTCTCAGTCGGCAAAATATTCTCAATCTCGGAGAACCAAACGGTTCGCCGAACGAAATTTTGTAGTTGTGCGATTCAGTCCGCATAATCGTGATCGATCTCGAAAACAATATTTTGGACACATATTTTAGAAACGTATAACTTGCAGCAGTTTCTACGGTTAAATTGCCTGACAATCATGGATCCAATGAAAGTGGAAGTCAAAGACATTCAGAATTTATTCGCTTTGGACTCATACCTGAAGCCATTCGAGAAGGAAATCCGCAGAAGGTATGTTTTAAACTATAGAAAATATTACGCACATAGATTGGACATATTAGAGGTGCTAAGGTGCAAGCAAATGTGATAAGAATTTATAGTACCCAATGAAAAGAAAAGAAAAAAAATCTTTGCAATGTCAGTTCAAGGTTATTCCAATAGGGAGTGCGTTAAAGTGTACTACCTACATCTCTTACCCGGTGAAGAACAATCCTATGTCAGCTGAAAAGGAGATTCTCTTGTTATTCGTGGAATTACGCGGTTTTCCGGCCTTCAAACCCGGCAATTGAAGGTCAATGTCATGCTTGTGAACCTACGATTTAGCAAGAAGCGGCATTTTTTTTTGTGTTGGTTCAAATTGGATTGTACTAAGATCATAGGAAAGTTGTTTTGCTTTATATTAAAATTTTGTTACAATTTAGATGGATGGTGTGTACATACACATAAACTCGCTTATTATTTGATAAGAGTGTGGGGTTGTGCTTTATTTTATTTATTTTGTCTGTGCCACCTCCTACATATTGAGGTCTATCAATTTTTTTAGGGGTGAGTAGGTAGGTTATGGCATGTAGTTATGCAAACTATTCTTTGTGGGAGTTCGGATGCTTATTAATTGGCATATCAATGAAAAATTAGCCCGCCACAACTACGATACCGCTTTACCAAACATATCCTAGCAATAGAGTACAACACGTTTAAATGCAGTTAGCGCTCTTGCTTGTTTACTTTTAAGATAATAATAATAAGGAATCATCGTTTCACCTAAGAAAGCTTTTCAATTTATACCAAATCGTGAGATCCGTTTATTTTTTGGTGTTCATACTACTTACGGCAATCGGACCATTTTCATAATTCAAGTTTGCCAATAAAATATTTAAGATCGCAGCCCAACAGGTTTGACATTTAAATACAGTCTTCAAATTTCTACTAGCTTGATTCCAATTTTGTGGACGTATGAACGAAAATTTGGATTATTAATACAAAATAATAAGTGATCTCAATTTGAATTCCGACTATCTAATGATCTTTTCACATGTACAATAAATACGAACCACATAAGCACCACATATATAAAAAAAATCATTAAAAAAAGTACATGGGAAATAGTGCTTTGTTATTGTTTAGTAAACGGTGCGATTACACTATCGCGTTTATTGGTAGGTATACATTTTTTTTTTTTTTGATTTCGAAAACACCGGTGTTGACTATGAATTATGTAGTATAGAAAGAGAAGTATTTAAAAGGTTGCGTAATACGAATCTATGGCTGCCATGTACCAGGGGACGTGTGTGAAATACATCAATTGCAACTATCAGTGCCTGTTGGGTGGGTCCTGATCGGCGAAAATAACTTCTGAACTGTCGTGGAAGATTTGCTAGAATATGAGAATAGTCGGAGAGGTTTGACAGGACTTCGAAGAGTCAACAATTTTTGACAGTCTATTTTTGAAAGAGTCCCGTGATGCTTTTTGACGCGAGTGATAGATTTATGCTCCTTAGCTTGGTAGAGGAATATATGAATCCGCAGTCAAAAGACATAACATTTTTCAAAACCTTTACAAATTTTAAGTTATTAGCAACAATGATATTTCTGGTTCATTGACAGACATGGAATAATCAAAGATTGGATACACAAGATCGATAGCCTAGAAGGTGGCATGGACACATTTTCTCAGGCATATCAATACTATGGACTCCATTTTCAGCAAGATAACTCGGTAGTAGCTCGTGAATGGGCACCCGGCGCCAAAGATGTCTATTTAACGGGAGATTTTAGTAACTAGAGCGCGGTTCCATCAAATTTGAATAATTCCTTGCAACGCTCTCATTTCTAGATAACTGGCAATGGGAGGCTACGCCTTTCAAGAAACTGGACTTTGGTAAATGGGAATTGCACATCCCAGCTAACCCGGACGGTTCTGCCCCAATCAAACATCTGTCCGAAATCAAAGTCATAATCCGCAATCAATCGGGCCAACTGCTGGACCGACTTTCACCGTGGGCCGTGTATGTGAAGCAGCCGCCAAAAGAGGCGAATCAGGGCGTCAACTACAAGCAGTATGTTTGGAATCCACCCAAGAATGAGGTAGCTCAACTTTAGCTGATCACAATGCAAATTAATTACATGTATGTGTTTTCCCAGATTCATCAATTCACCCATCCTCGGCCACCACGTCCAAAATCACTTCGTATTTACGAGTGTCACGTTGGCATTGCATCACAAGCACCACAAGTCGGTAGCTATCAGAATTTCGCCGATAACATCATTCCACGTATAAAGAAACAAGGATATAATGCCATTCAGCTGATGGCCATTATGGAGCACGCATACTATGCCAGTTTCGGCTATCAGGTGACCAGCTTTTACGCTGCTTCCAGTCGCTATGGCACGCCGAATGAGCTGAAGAAGATGATTGATGTGGCGCATGCCAACGGACTGTATGTTTTGTTGGATGTTGTCCACTCGCATGCGAGTAAAAATGTCGAGGATGGGCTAAATCAGTTTGATGGTACAAACAGTTGTTTCTTCCACGATGGAGCGAGAGGTGAACACGCCCTGTGGGACAGTCGTCTGTTCAACTATAATGAATATGAAGTATTGCGATTCCTACTCTCGAATCTGAGGTGGTGGCACGATGAGTACAATTTCGACGGATACAGGTGAGTAAGCTAAAAGGTCGAAAAACAGCATTTACATAACGAATTCTGTTTAAGATTTGATGGAGTTACATCGATGCTGTATCACTCGCGGGGCATAGGAACAGGATTTAGTGGAAACTACGACGAGTACTTCGGATTGGGCGTAGATACCGAAGCGCTGATATATTTGGCTTTGGCAAATCATATGTTGCGCGATCAAAACAAGGAAGTGATAACAATTGCAGAGGATGTCTCTGGTATGCCCAGTCTATGCCGTCCAGTGTCGGAAGGCGGTATTGGCTTTGATTACCGCCTTGGAATGGCAATTCCAGACAAATGGATAGAGTACCTCAAGGAAAAGACCGACGATGAGTGGGAGATGGGCAATATTGTCCACACTCTCAGCAATCGTCGCTGGAAGGAAAACACCGTAGCCTACGCCGAATCGCATGATCAAGCCTTGGTGGGTGATAAAACAATCGCCTTCTGGTTGATGGACAAAGAAATGTATACTCATATGTCATGTATCAGCGAACCGTCAATCATAATTGACCGTGGCATTGCACTGCATAAAATGATTCGTCTGATTACGCACTCTCTCGGCGGAGAGGCTTATTTGAACTTCATGGGCAATGAATTCGGTCACCCAGAGTGGCTGGATTTTCCACGCGTCGGTAACAATGATTCCTATCACTACGCTCGTCGGCAGTGGAACCTGGTCGATGATCCGCTTCTAAAGTACAAATTCTTGAACGAATTCGACCGCGCCATGAATCTGACAGAAGAAGAGTACGGTTGGCTGCGAGCAGATCCAGGTTATGTTAGCTGGAAGCACGAAGGTGACAAGATAATCGCATTCGAAAGAAGTGGACTCGTATTTGTCTTCAATTTCCATCCAACACAAAGTTTCACCGACTACCGCATTGGCACAAACTGGGCTGGGACCTACAAAGCGGTATTGAGCTCCGACGATGAACTGTTTGGTGGACAAAATAGAATAGACAGGAACTGTGAGCACGTGTCGAATCCAGACGGACATGCTGGAAGATCAAATTTCATACAGGTTGGTTGAGTTACTGGTAAACGTTTCTTGCTATTAAACGTGTTTGTGTGTCTGGATTTTAGGTTTATGCGCCATCGCGAACAGCTGTCGTGTATGCCAGGATACGCTGAGGTATCTGATGTCGGTGGTGGTTTCCGACGTCCATATTGTTGTAAATCCTTGTTTTGTTATATATTCGTATGCATCAAATATATTTTTCTAGTAGAGAGCATTGATAAACATAAATGGTAAAATACATTTATTGACCACGAAACATGGCAAGATCATCAGAGTTTTATTTAAAGCATATGACACATGCTAGAAACCAAGTTTGAATTTGATTTTGCAATAGCTTTTTTCGATAGAATAATTTGAGCAAAAGTAAAGCATATTTTTAAACAACGGAAACTAGTTTCATATAATGTACATTTATTTTGATTCATCGAAAAAAAAAAATTGTTTTCTACCAACCATAGGGTATAAAAATAAGCCTCCATTAAGATTGTGCAACATAACTTTATAAACTAATTGGCGTACAACAAGAAAGAAGACACAAATGCTGATAAATTTTGTGAGAGTGCTAAATAAAAGAACTAAATAATTTTTAATCTGCATAAACTACCCTAAGACATCTTTGGAAGCCTTTTCTAACACCTTGCAAGCTTCACTCAACTCCTTATCGGTTAAAAGTCGGTTCGCAGTTATACGTATACTTGGCCTGGGTGGAAACTTTTCCATGGCTTCCAAGTAGTGGGCTTCAACAACGGCTACACCATTTTCAATGCACTAAACAAAAACTGGGTGTTAGTTAAGTTCAGCACAATAATGACAGATATAGTAATTACCTTGTTAGCGATCTGAGCGAGTAACCTCTGTTCTTCTTCATTACCCTTGGAGTCCTTCAAGTGTAAATGTTTCACTGGAGATATTTCGTTTCCTCGCAATGTAAATTTCGATAATTTACTCAATTTGGAATGCATATTGCGCGTAATAGTTTCCAGTTCAACAAACATTTGCGGCTCCTTTTCGAAGCGGTCAATGGCACTTATAGCCGCTTGTGTCAAAAGGGGTGGCAGTGAGGCCGAGAAGCAATAGCCTAGGCCGGAAAGACGTTGATGCTCAACAATAAATGACGAGCCCACACAAAATCCTCCGATTGATGCTACCGCCCATTCCATTCCTGCAGAAATTAGATCCACTTCTGTGGACTGGAAAATTAAAATTAAAATTGTATGAATTGTTCAGCATCCGGTTGCATGATAGGTTTTTCGTCGGTAAGGTAATTTAGTATTGTAATCTGGTTGGTGAATTTGTAACAATAGAACACTGCAAATACTTACATCCACATTGAAGTGTTCGGTGAGACCGTGTCCAGTTTTTCCCAAAGTTCCAAATGAAACACTTTCATCTAGAAACAAGCGTAGCTTGTATTTGGAACGCAAAGCCACGAGCTCGGGTAGCGGACAAATATCCCCTGTGTTCATATAGATTCCTTCGGCCACTAGAAAGCGGCGAGTCTTAGCTGCCTTATTTGGGTTCTGCAAAATTACAAAGCAAAACAATTAAAACGTGTTGGGGTCAGATTTTCTAGAAATAAACAAATTTGGACTTTTCTCTACCTAAAAGGACAAAAAATTCATGGGCAAACCACAACAGTCTGAGATCAATTGCGGAATAACATCATAACCCGAAAACGATTAAATATATATACTAAAACAATAAATAACATTGTTTCCGAGTTGTCTTTAACGATGTCAAAGGAGAATCAATCAAAACAAAAGCAGAAGCGTAAATAAATCGAACCACTGCCTAACGGCGATAATTTACTTGTGGTATGGTATTCGCTATACCTCTCCACCGCACAATACAACGCTTATAACTTCGGTCCCAGGCAAGACATACAGGATACAACCATTCCCAATGTGCCATTTCAAAAGCAAAATAAAAAGCGAACAGTATTGAACTACCTCAACACACGGTGAAAATATATCTTTTCATACTACCCGATAAGCCATGCTGACGCACAAAGGTAAATAAAAATTCACTAGATAGGGCAGAGTCATCAAGCGCTGATAAGAATGCTCTCCAAATTATGACTAACCACTTACCTTTACATCTCTCTTTTGCTGATCAATTAATAAACGCTCTAGATCTGCCATGTCATTGTGCTTAAAGAAATAAACTTTACTTCTTGACGCGTCCAGACCCTTTTGTATTGAGAAATTAACACCTTCGTCACTAAAATTGAGCAGATTCTATATTACTCTCAAACAATGTAACGTATACTTACGCGAAAATCACATCAGCCTTCTTAGAATAGGCAGGTATTGCGCTGGCTATTGTAGAGAAACCGTATGAATAAACCACAGCTTCCTCGCTTCCCATGAATTTGGCAAGCCGCTCCTCAAGCTCCAGGTGTACATCTACATATAAGTATTATTTCTCATGTGTTGTGTGTTTCTAGAGAGTACCTCCTTACCAACAGTGCCATAGAAACCCCTTGGGCCACAAGACCCAACACCATACTTTCTCAAGCTTTGTATAGCGTCTTCCAAAATCTTATCATCTTCTAATAGACCCAGGTAGTTGTGCGCAGACAAATTTAAACAGTTGTGACCATCGACTGTAATGCGCTTTCCAACTTTACCCGTAACCATTCGTGGCTTCAGCGCTGGATGGTTTTTATCCACCTCGCCTACAAGCGGTTCTGGACTGTAATTGGCAATGATTGCTTCTTCTTCCTCGAGTGTATAGCGTTTGCGACCATTGCGCTTGTAGAAGATAAGCCAAATCACCGACAATAGCAGAAAACCTTCCAACGCAATAGCATAGAAAGGAGTCTAAATGCAAAATTAGTCACCAAAATAAAATTCCAAATTAAGAAACTCTTTTCTACTTACGTTCTTGAAAATTCTTTCGATTTCATTAAAGAGATAGGGAGTGGCAACCATTATGATTCTTCAGTGTATTTTTTTTTTATTAAAATCAATTAAATGCTATTAAATATAAGCTAGGTTTTGAGGTATGACTACGGAATGTATCGACACTCGTATGTTACACTCGTTGCTACTAGTAATGTGCAAGGTGCAAGTGAATTTTTCGAGATGGAATTTTTTCACATGTATTCTACCCGATTTTATGTATGATGGGTAAAGAATTATTTTAACTTTACAACGTAAAGCCAAAGTACCTACTCTAGAGACCACAACACAATTGACGCATTTCTAACTATGGCCACACAAAACACGTGAAATGGATTCTGAATTGAATAATACACCCGTACGAGAAAAAGATTCTCGATCGCGACACTTTTCGAAGAAAAAATAAATAAATTTTTTAAATCGCCGAAGTCGGCATGGCTGTCAAGTGTCAATTTGACACAAATAGAGGTAAGGTAAGGTAGAAATATTCTAAGGGTTTGGCTACATGTCGACATAATCTGTTCTTGTTCCTCAGCTTTGCTAGCCTTTTTTCTGCCGATAAAACCAGAAATTTATAGATCCAGAAGGGTTAAGAGAGTCACAATAAGCAACTTTTTGCTGCCGCTAAACATTTTCCACCATTGCGCAGCTTCTCAGATTTAAAATGTAGCTACAGTCCGGAAGAGCACTCCAGACCACCACCACACCTATAAAAATATCCGTCGATTAAATTTAGTCAATTCATTATCCTTCCACTGCAAACTTCAAGTGTAGGAATATATTCTCACACAAAGAAAGAAATTGGCGAACAAATGCTCAGATTTTGCTTTTATTCAAACTGAGTATAGTGATCAGCTGAAGACTTAAAGAAATCCCTTATTCATGTAAAGTAACGTCTGGCTACAATCCGCATAAGGAGAAAGTATTTTATACCAGGTTTATACGACAAAACATTCGTTGACGGATTTAGGTTAACCAGCCGGGTTAATCACAACGGACAGAACACCTTCCTGTGCTTGCATCACGACCCCATACCCATACCCCGCAGTCTCACACTTCTTTTTATTCCACTAATCAAGTGAGCAAGCGAATCTTTCAAAGATCGAATCGATATCAAATGGTAAACATTTTAAGTTTCTTAATACTTTACTAAACTACCACATTATTACAAATCGAAATCATCTCGCAAGTTATTGTATGCCAACACGTGTTGCCTGATGGCGGAACCATCTACCCAGGTAACGAAATCTTCAAGGTTTCTTGAAACCAAAAATGCAGGATCCTTGACCATTTCTGGGCCCACACGAACATGACCGTGTTCTATAAGATTCGTGGCGTTTTTTATGTTCTCGGACAATTTTTCTGTAATAGAGTACTGTTCAATTTTTACCATATTTTTGTTGCATTTATAACTTACGTTTCACCATTATGACAGGTAATCGTCTCCGGCAGAAGCTACTGGCTGTTAATTTACTTGCTAATTCAAGATCCAATTTACTACCCACCAAGCCCAATACATGCAATTTTTCCAGCAACATTGCAGTTGCTTCTGCCTTGAATGGGTCATTTCTTTCCAACTTTGCAATTTTCTCTGCTAATTCGCGGACATTTCTCGCAAGCTTGTTGTACCTAGAACAAATTTCATAGAGATTATTCAGCCTTCTTTGATGTACATTGACAAACACTTACTTTGTATAATCCTCACGTTTACGAATGTTATACCTTCGAAGGGCAATATTTTCCTTTGCACTGTTATCAACTTTCCATGTGATAAAGTCGACTTTTTTGAGTAGTTTTTGTTCGTGATACTTTAGTTTACGCACCATATTTGCTTGCTTGTAATATTTTTTTTAAATTAAAATACACAAATGTCAAAATTATGACATGTGCTACTGCCAATCCGAGTAAAGAGAGAAGGAACAAAAACTGGGATATTTTCCTATGGCACGATTACACTACTAAAATAAATTGGTACCAATATTTTTCGATGAACCAATAATCCTCGTTTATTTATTTTTTTATTTTAGTATTTTTATTCAGCAAAATAAAACAAAGCAAAAAAAAGTAGATGAAATGCGCAATAATATAATTTCAGTCCATTTTAAGAGTTGTACATTTTGTCTTGTGCGTTGAGTTTTAGTTTCATTTAACATTCTCCTAGTAAGTGAATGGCGCTGAAATCATTTCAACATGAACTGCGGCTGTCTATTCACTTTTACAATTGTTGATTTTGGCTGCATATCTTACATATATTACATGCAAATCTTCCAGTTTCTTGCTGAATGCCTTTTTTTTTAAACACGGTTTGGCGGCAGCATTATCCGCTGTAAAACTAAAGCCCCTGTGTTGTTTTTGAATGTTCATAAAGTTCGCTACTGGTGGTACATGTAACAATTCAATGATGTCTTGATCGCCTCAATGCGTCAATTATAATAATTGTCACTTAAGCATCCCTACAATTTCCAGAAAACATATTACATTTTCACCCTGTACAGTATAAAACAAACAGGTCTGTAGCTACTGTCATCAAAATTCACAAACGCATAGTAGTCAAAATGACTTTGTTGCAAATAATTGATTGAATAATAATACAATAACTATTCATATCTCGGCAAAGCTAATTAGCACAACTTAATAAGAGAATTAAAAACAAAACAAAAAATGGTGGGGAAAACTGGAGGAGATGAGGATCCGCTAAACGAAGAACGTTTGGGCACAGTGCGTGAAGTTGGTTCACAAGCAGTCTGGAGCTTGTCTTCTTGCAAACCCGGTAGTACTGCTGCTATGATTGTTTATAAAACTATTTTCATTGACACGAATAAATGCTTAAGGATTTGGTGTTGAACGGCTCCGCGATAATATAATGGACACATACTGGCAGTCGGATGGACAACTTCCACATCTAGTGAATATTCAATTTCAACGAAAAACCAGCATTAGTCAGATTTACATATACACTGATTACAAACTAGATGAAAGCTATACACCAAGCAGAATATCAATACGTTCTGGGACACATTTTAATGACTTGCAAGAGTTGGAAATTGTTGAATTGTCTGAACCAACAGGTGAGGTTGAAGTTGTTCCACAGAGCACAGAACTTAATAAATTATTTGCTCTAGGTTGGGTGGTTGTTCCGATTAAGGATGGTCAGGGTAAGGCTATTCGAACGTTTATGATACAAATAGCCGTCATATCGAATCATCAGAATGGCAGGGATACTCATATGCGCCAAATTCGAATTCATTCACCAGTAGAAGGGAAAGACTACCCGCTAGAGTCCTTTGGAAAATTCAATACAGTTGGATTTCAGAAATTTTCTACTATCCGATAGCGAAACCTATGGGTTTTAATATTTTCTATTAGAATATGTATATGTATCTTCATAATGTTAAAATCAGAGTTTCAATTGATTTGAAATTAATTTCGAATAAATCGCTTGTAAACTGTAAAATAAGCACTTGCCTGAAAAACAGGCGACTCATTTTAATCCACTTGAACGTTCCAAACAGTTTCTACTCCGTTTCTGTAACTGATCTGAAATTACATAAATTAACCCGTCAAGTTGGCAGTCGAAATCATTTACATTTTTTTCACATACATTTTCGGTTTGGTGGCATTCTTGCCGTGTTTGGCGGAGCATTGAGGATTTCGTCTCACAGTATGTTTTGTACGATCTTATAAATTTTGTAGTTGAAATTTGCAAGTGCTTTCCAAAGCTCAGTCGGATATCGCTGTCCTCATTCCGTGCTGATCGATTAGACGAAAGTTTTAGCTATTATCGTCCAGGATGAACGGACTTAATGTTGTCAATGTTGCCACTGATTATATGCATTTAATGGAAAATGGTCTGCAATAGGTGTTTTGGTACAGAATATGCTTTCCGGCAGTGGAACCAAAGGACAAAAGTATTTTCGGATTTAGCTGCTTAAGACCCCAAGTCAGGGGTTGAATTACCGCATCCGTGAGTGATGTGATGTTTGTGGATTTTACATGCAAAAAGATAACAAATTTAGACAGGTAGTACTCCTTCAAGGATGCTTTAATTTAACCCCAAACTTAAGCTGTAGTTAACAACAAAAAGTAACAACATAAAATCATTGTTAGCTTTTGAAATGTTTTTTTTGTATACGTAAAATTTTTGCGTTTCATTTTTCCGTTACAGATGAAAAATCGTGGTAAAGAATTTTATGAAAAATAATTAACAATACAAACAAATTGTTGAATTGTCTCTACGAACTATATCTTAGATCTACTACAAATGTTGTGCTCGATACCATTTTAAAGCCCCGGTAAAGAACATGTAGTTTGGCATCATTTATTATGGCATCTTTTTTTTGCATCTTCAATTTGACAGTTAAAAAAAAATCTATAATTAAGCCTTCAGCCGGCAGACGAACGAAATTAGCCAGAGAATTCGCATTTCAGTCAAAGGTTCTTAATTGGTTGTCCAATTTTTATTTGTTTGTTAATAAATTGAAATTCATTCCTTTCAGTATCCCCATTGCAACTATGTTTTCATTGGCACGCAATGTATCCAATGCAGCTAAGTAAGTACACTACACAGAAACCTTGAACTTGTGCTTCTGCTGAAAGTGATTACATAAAATCGGTTCTTTCGCCAAGGCTATTTCCTTTGTTAAGTATTGGTTTGTGTAATTTAATTTAATCATTATGCAGGTCTGCTGTAAGAACTAAACATACCCTACCGTCATTGCCATATGATTATGCAGCCCTTCAACCTATTATTTGCGCCGAGATTATGGAGGTAAGTCGTTACTTACGTACAATGAACGGTAGTTTCATGGCTCAATCGTATATCATTTCTCTAGCTGCATCATCAAAAGCATCACCAGACCTATGTCAACAATTTGAATGCCGCCGAAGAACAATTGAAAGAAGCTCAGTCTAAAAATGACGTTTCGAAAATTATTTCGTTGGGTGGCGCCTTGCGTTTCAATGGTGGTGGCCATATTAACCATTCAATTTTCTGGCAAAATCTGACGCCAGATACCACAGAGCCATCAAAGGATTTGAAAGCTGCACTAGAGCTGCAATTCGGTAGCTTTGAAAATTTCAAGAAGGAACTGACTACCCAAACAGTCGCAATTCAGGGATCTGGTTGGGGGTGGTTGGGTTACAATAAGAAGACCGGAAAATTACAAATTGCTGCACTGCCGAACCAAGATCCCCTAGAAGCAAGCACTGGTATGAACCAAAAGACCCCTTAAAGATAATTTTGATTAAAATTCGGTTTTGTTAATTTTTTCAGGACTTGTACCACTTTTTGGAATCGACGTCTGGGAGCATGCTTACTATCTGCAATATAAGAACGTGAGACCGTCTTACGTTGAGGCAATCTTTGAGATTGCTAACTGGAAGGATATCTCAAGTCGATTTGCCTCGGCAAAGTAAATAGCTGTTGAATCGCAGCTTATACTTTTAATGCCTTAATAATTTGTCATCCGTTGCTACGAGTAATATTATTTGTCTTCAACTCTAAATAAAGACAGTAAAAAATCGTGTATGTTTTATTTTAATCTTAAAGTTTTCTCTTTGAAAGACGTTTTTCTCAACTTTGGTTTTAAAGTGCACCCCACAAAATGCGGTAGGTATACATTTACTGATTTAACTGCAGCTCCTATACGTCGCCGAAGTGCGTAGCTCACAATGGAACGTCCTGGGTCAAAGCAAATGATGAGCTTCCGCCACTTAAGTGACCACCTTATGGATGCGTTCATGCACCTAAGGACGAACATGATGACAAGCAGGGATAATTTGGTAGTACGATTTTCAATTAAGAATGGTTTTCCATAACAGCTCTGCGGATAACCGCAAAACTTTCTTCTGTATTTGACACTACATTATAAGAGTAATCATAACCTCTTTTTATAAAAAAAAAAATCAAGTTGTAATTGATGGTGTATCATCGGATTCATTTGCTATAGTCGCAGGAGAGTGCCAAGGATATGTATTTTACCTAGCTTAATATTTTCTCAATGGGCCTTACCAATAAACATTTTTAGTTTCGGCTTTGAATTTAAGTAGTTCACAGTGGCTATATTTCCCATACAATTTTCGCAGTTGTAAGTTTCCTTTAATTTAAAGGCGAGACAAAAATTTGTAGGCCTAATGAATAAAATATGGTTTTATTTGCCGACAAAGTGAAGATTGCTGTATAACAGTAAAAAATTTCAATTTTCGGAATAAGAAAATTGAACCCTGAACTATTAATCAATTCTATATAAATACTCTTATCCTAGTACGCAACAGATGGCGCGTATTGACGAAACGAATTTTTTTTTACTGCTTCTCTCTCTCTCTCTCGGTCTGTTTTTTGACAGTTGTTTTTGTTTAATTTTTATCCCATTTTCCAAATGACAGAACGAACAAAAACAATAACATTGGGTTTTGATATCGCCTTTGGATCGGAAAATTTCGCATTTTCGTGCGCAGATTCAGGAAAATTGTTCCACCATTTGTTGTTGTACCGGAGGAAGGATTGTCCCTAGAAAAATTGTAATTTTTTCTCAAGGAAGGCAGCAAAATTGTGCGTTAATCAAAAAGTCGGGAAAAATTGTTGTGAGAACTCTGTGAAACAAGAAGTAAACATTAAAAATTATTAAAAATTTAGACTACAAATCTGTGAGTGTTCAAGTTTAAAGTTATTCCGATTTTTTTCCTGACTAGGTAAGTTTAAAATTATCTATACTTTCAATTATTTCAAAGATCAAGAGCAAAATATATTATGAACATTTTTTACCCATAAGCAAAAAGAGAAATTTGATCAATTGTTGTAAATTCTAAGATATTGTCTTATCACATTGAAAAGCGACATGGAGGTGAAACATGTTTTCCATTTTGCAACGGTGGATACATTTTGGAGAAAAATCAATTTTTTCACAAATGATATAGTTTTCAAACGTTGAAAAAACGAGTCCTTTCCTTTGACTATAATTTGTTCTATATCAATTTAGACATTCTCGATTTCAAAAGTGAGTAAGTACCTACCTACATGTAGTTTACATTTTATTTGAATCTATTTGTTTTATGTAGTAGATATTCTAGGTCCAATAAATATTTTGCTAAAGACACAAGGTATAACCTTTAATCCTATGTACTTTTAAACATACTTAAGTAGCGTTACAGTCCGGGGTAGAGGCTTCAGATGTCCTCGCCACCTGAGCCGACAGATCTGGAGGTGCTGCTTAGCTGCGTATTTGAAATGTACTAAGATTTTGATATCTAAACCTGCTATAATATATACCGCTTGGGGTATAATCGAAGCATCTTTAAAAAAAGTTGAATCGACAAGTAGAAGAGGATGTCGAGACTGGTTTTAACTTTCTATTTACATACCTGGCTCTTTCCAATACACTTCTAAATAAATGGGATGATGGCTCTGCAGAAAAAAGATCTCTGGACTTACATACTTGCATTGAAAGTTTTATACTTCCCTTAAACATCATTCCGAAAATCAGTAAAAGCCTAAAGCGTGGCCGCATATCTATAATTTGTAACTACACACTCACACTCCGATCTTGGAAAATATCCGTCAGGCGACCTGTTTACAGTCATTTCAAGTTTTGGTGTCCCCGCCAGAATTGTCGGTTTATGCGGAGAAGTCTCGCTGCTACATAGGATTCTCCCTATAGTCAGAAAAGACAGGGCGGCACAGTTCATTTGTCGTGGAGCAACGCAACAGCCTTTGTGTTCGAAACTGGGGGAAGCTACCCAGGGACCGAGGTGTTTGGATTAGCTTGTTTCTTGAGCTGGATGCTTCCCTCAAACTGTAAGCGCATGTAGAGTTACGCTTGATTGGTACTAGCATCAAAATTTTAACCCACAACATCCAAATTTGTAAAATAATTCCTCAGTCACTCTGGCGGATGTGGAATATTTTCTCAGAATCTTTGTAAAAAGAAATCAGTTCGTACAGCATTCAATTTAGAGCTTTACTGAGTTCGCCATTTGCGAATTTCAAAGGACATGTAGTCCCAAGTGATACTGAGTTAATGCTAAGCGAATTTATGAAGCGAGGAAAATCGATATTCGTCTGTCTGTTTTTCTATGCCTTTGTTGATCCTAAGATAAGTACGACGCACAGTACAAAGTACAAAGACGACTAAATACTTATTTTTAGCAACCGCCCACGTTGAGTGTAAAAGCTCATGCATAAATAATACACAAAACATGTCTCAGTACGCCCTAATTGCTTCTGACTGTAATAAATCATAAATAAGATTTTTTTTTATGGATTTGAGTGAGAATTCTTGTGGACATCTCATCAAAGGTCATGAGCTCTAGTTTTGCATTTGTCATGTTCTTTCTGGCTTAAAGTTGTTCCTCATTTTGCAATGACCTTTAATTTGAAAAGAATCGCGTTAGGTTTGTTGTTATAGTGTTTGAATGGTTGCGTTAGGGGTTGAGAATGTTTGTACGCATATCATATGCGTGTTTGTCTTTTAATTTTCTTATGAATACATTTTCCAAGCTCCTTATTGGACATGCTACATGCTACATGCATACTGATATCAGTTGAATATGTTCGTTTTAAATTTGAACTGCACACGTATTTGAATTGTTTGCTGTGCAATATAAGTTTGCACAGATGAGTATAGTCACTTTGACACCTACCACGCAAAATTCACTTTATTTTGTACTTGGTTCGAGGCGGTAACCCACTTAAAGCTGTGTATCTCTCCTAACTGCATGGGCTTTGTTTACCCAATCTTCTTTTGTCTTGTGTATCTGGCGGTCCATTGATTCTGAATCATTTGACCTTCATTCCTTTAAAATCGTGACTTTCATATTGAAACCTACCTTGGAGGTTTGTGTAGACCTGCAGAGGCGGGCTTTTCTTTGTTGCTTCTCAGCAGAGTCCCGAAAAAACCCAAATTCCAACTCTATTCCTGATCAGTTAAAACATGGTTAGCTGTCATAATACGCTTTGTTCAGATTTTTACTCAGTCAATTTATTCTTAGATCATCGAGGAGTGCTCACTGATCAAACTCAAAATCAGAACTCTAATGTCTGTCTGCCCTAGAAAAAAGTAAGTTTTTTTGACAGTTCACGCTTTGCTCTCAACTAAAAAAGGAAAAACTAATATTAAAAAGAGCGGTTGAGTTCTTATCCACTGCATCCTAAGATTGCTATCGGCATGCGGATTAAATACCAAGCCATTCCCGTTGACTCAGTCCTTACCATTAATTAGAAAAAAGGGCTTAAGCTTCAAACAGGCGAACTATGATTTACCAAAAAAGTAATAGTATTTATCGAAAGACAAAATGAAACCCGTTTCACTACCATTCCTCTCTGTTTCAATTGACAAAGCTCTTGTGCATACCTATTATAATAACGGTTTCGTGCCGAAGTCAAATATTTCCATGACTGTACCGGGGAGCTCAGGGATACTGAACGTAGGTACCTACAAATAAATTCTTAAACTCTGCCGCTATACATGGATTTGCGTACACGCGACAGGTACAATTCAATGCCTCAGGTTACAAACAGAGAGTCTATCGACGTGTGTTCATACATACGCACATGTAAAAATATACTTATACGCAGCACACTAGTATAGTGAAGACGAAAAATCAATTTCTCTTTGCGAAGTAAGCGAGCACGCATTTTTTTTTGTAGCGTGAAGGTGTAACTGCCTGCTAACGATAGTTGGCGGGGTTCCCTACAAAATTCGTTCATGCGTGACATCCGTAAATTTCACATTTTCAATATAATTTTATAAATTATAGCCATCAAAGTGTCTATCATTAATCCTTTGATTAATTCTTTCAAGTGTTTGTGTGGTACTTGATTTAACGTAATCGATAGCTCTTTAGTTGAGGGGTTACATAAGCGCTTACTGCCAATGAACACATAACGTCTGGCAAGTGAAATGTTCACAATATGTTGCCATCAATTTGTATTTTGTTGCATCTTACGCATTTATATCGATTTACCTATTTGACATCACGACATCACGCTTGCTGGGGTCTAAGTGATTGTAAGGAGCTTATGACCAGTTCTTGTTTCGTTGTCATAATGAAATTCCTTAATGGTAGGACTTCAGCTTTTATGTACCTGTGTAGTTCTGCCATATGGCGGCAAATGCGATGTAAGCTATTCTATATTTAAATTGTAAATGGGGACGTTCAAGTATCTAGTTTAGTAAGTCTGACAGCTCTCTCACTAGATGAAACTCGGCTCTGATTGGGGGAAATCGGTCGTGAGAGCAGATGTTTCAGTTGACGTTTATGGAGCTGACGAATCTTGTCGAGAAATTCGTGACTGAGTACCAAGTTGACAGTTCTGATATGTGGCTGACGTAGAAAAAGTGACGTTTCCGACCAATCTAGTCGACTTAAGATAACTAGATTCTTCAATGTGGCCAATGCCTTCGATTTTGTAAGAATGTTTAGGTACATTAATATTGCACAGAATAAAAGATGTCAATGTCAACAGACCCGGTTGCTTAGGTTAGGTGAAACAGGGCACGAGGACTGTCATAGAAGGCAGTAGGTCCTATAATGGGCCGATCGCGATCCAAAACGAATCTTTCTAGAACATTTGCATAGTTATCAAATTCTCTAATAATAGTCATTTAGGAAATGTTTATTTCACGAACTCTCAATAAAAAACCTTTCCATATAAAATTATCGAATGCGAGTTGTGACCCACAAAATATGTAAGGCGATGATAAAAAAGATTATTGCCGCCCACGACGGATATAGAGAATCTCTAAAACTAAAAAAAAGTTCTTATATCCGAAGTGTTCCTATATGCGAACACGTAGACAAGAAACAAATTTTTCGGTGATTCGTTAATTCTACTCGTAAATGTAGTCATTCATTTAAAAATGAGAATTTTTTTCAATCGCTGCTCTGACGTAAGTTTATTCATCGTGAAATGGCGATCCAAATTGAGCGCGGATAATTTTTCAGTCGGCTGTCAAATTGGTTGTAGCTGTAGCGTCAATTTGCCTTCTATACGAACTGTCAAATTAGAAGTTACGAAATTATTGACTAGATTCGTCGGCTACCCCTCCGCAAACGTCAACTGAAAAAAAAACTGGTTACTTGACTAATCGAGGCCAACGTAAAAACTGACACACATCCATTCAGCCACCACTCAGACTTACTAAGCTAGATTCTTGAATGCCCCACTGTGGTAAGTCACAACGCAAGAATTTAACAGTTTTTGGGGCGCATCGCACATGTTTCGTAGTGAGTCTTTTGCTATCGTCTTCTTATTCCCTTCCAAAAAGACCGGAGGTCCTTTGCGACGAGAATGCAAAAGAAATGTATGGCTCTTAAGTAAAACTTTTTGCTAAGCAGACCTGGACACAACTCCTTTGCTGAGTTTCTCCAAGAGCTGTTTCTTCTACTCCATGGAGTTCACTCATTAGCGGGTGTTGTTAAGAGATGTCACTACCTACAAACGGTTTTAGTTTTTTGTTTTAGTTACATGCATCAATGGACATTCTTTAGAAATGAATGAACAAAAGCAAACAACCCACAATCACGGTCAGGCCATGCAGTTACCCCAGAATTCTGTAAGTGGACTCTTAAATTACCAGCAGCAACATGAGGTGCAGGTTCACTTCATTATCATAACATCACCGACATTTTGGCACCACAAAACCAACCTCATTTTATAGTACATACACTTCGCGCTCCGCTCAAACGTTAGTCATATCATTTTCTCAACACCACTACACCGCATGGAAGGCGAGAAAAAGGAAAACAACAACAACAGCAGCAAAAGCAATATGTATGGAATGAGAGAGGAAAGCCCTCAAGTTTACACGAAGGGAAATGCGAGCACCAGTTTTATGAGTCACGAGTCATGAGTCATCATAGTGTTCGCTGTTCACAACCAGCAGACATTTTAGTTTTATTCGATTTTTTTCCCCACTGCTCTGCTTTATGACTTTTGTTCCATAATATTGGGCATAATTTGAAGAGAAAGGAGAAAGTAGGATAATAATAAAGTAGACTGAGCTAATGGGGTTTTCTTGGTTATTCGCCGCTTTTTCTTTCCGTTATTTGCTGTTGGGCGTTCTCATTTCAGCAATAAGGACACATTCCGTCCGGTAGACTGAACTTAATACAAACTTTCATTTGCAGATGGGATTGTGTTAATTCACAATTGCAATTGGATCTATGACGATGAGATACGAACGTTATTTTTATCTGGCACGTGGGTGCCGTGTTAGTTAGACGAATAATAAGAGTGGGATTGGGATGCATTGGTTGTTTGTTCATCATCTCTCTCCATCGACTTGATGATTACGTAAGGCATTTGATTTGGAACCCATTTCCAACTCTGTCATTTTAATGTGAATTATCTCAGTCGGTTGGCAAGGACAATTGCAGATGTAGGTGCAGATTTATCTCGGTAGAGTGTTTCGCGAAGCCCATCCTTCCACAGATGGGCTATCTTTTTGGTTCAAACGTCAAAAAAACTTGTAGGATAACAAAGCCGTTTTTTAATGGCCAGAGTATTGTTTTGTTCAAATATTGCCAAAAAGCGCACAGTTCCCATTACTTTAACCTCTCTTCTTTTAACTAATAAATACATGTGATAAACAGCAGTTTTCAATTCTAAAATGTTTTTATTCTGTTTTTTGGACTTTATTATAAACTTTTTAGTAATTTTTTAACAAAATCATGCTACAGCCATATAAATTCTGTTTTGTTTTCCTACAAGTTTTTTAGCTGTCACTTCGTTTTTTCTTCTTCATATTTGACGCTGACGTTGTCGCGAACTACCCTATTAGATATTTTTGCGGAAATATCAAAAGAATGTGACATATGAACTCAAATTGACAGCAGTTTTAAGATAAACGTCAGTTGCCGCAAGCAGGTGAATTTGTGTGTAAAATTTGTGTATTAAGTCTGGTTTTATTTGTATATAAATAATGTGCGGAAATTGCAAAGTCATTCAGAGACGGAGTCGCCATCAGAACTCATCGTCATCCTGCGTCCTTCAACCCCGGGAGGGATGAAAAGTGCCAACTAATCTGCTCCATCTTTCCTTCTCTGCAGCTGAATATTTTCATTGTGGAATGGCCACTGTGGTGAACTTGATTGAATTCAAAACAGTTGCATCGTCTCTCTCTCTCTCTCTCTGTGTAAGAACTTTCTTCTGCACTTCTGTGGTCAGTAGTTTTCAGAGTATAGCATGATAACATTTTTTTTTATAGCTGATACAATACATCGACATCGATCCTTCGAAGATGCCCAAAGCATATCGCAGTCTGATGGGCTACATAATCGTGACTCGAAGTACTCATCCTCGCCAGGCCACTAACCCAACCTAACCTTCAGACCACCTGAACCATCATTTAATTTTGAGGACAATCTTGAAACTCATTTGATGCACACAGATCCCATAATTTTATTGAGATTTATGTTGCATAAATGGCTTCAGTTCTCCCTAAAACGGGTGTAATTAGATTCGAACAACAAATCTTTACAAGTCTCTCGCTGTAAGCCCAACAAACATTAGCTGTCTTAATATGTGTACATAAAAAGACTTGTATTTTCAGGACATAACCCTCCGCAATTATTCAAACAAGTGTTTCGGAAGGAATAAAAGACACCCGATTTTTTTTTTAAATGATTAATTGCTGCGAACTTATACGTGAAGCCTCAAAGGACATTTGTTTTATGTGTTTTTACTCCTGAATTTGTTTTTTTTTTTTCCTTTATTCGGGCTTACAAATATAATTTGTTGATCATTATAGTAACTGACAACCTGATTTGTTTTTTGTGCAATTTACATGAATACACGTTCATAGGCAAAGCAAACAAAGTTGTAAATGAAACCACATCCGTTTCAAGGCACCCACCCTCGACGAGGACGCACTTGCAACCAGACAGTCATTAAAATGTAGGTATATTACTGAAAGGATTCTTCTCGTCTATTTTAATTGCGTGCTCTTGGGTGCTATTAACATGAAAATATCCTTCGGGGGCTGGATGACGTTTATAGGCAGAAATGACAAGCACACGTGTAATAATTGAGGCGGCAGAAAAAAAGTGCACACTTGAGATGTAAACAATGGCACAATTTGTTTTCCTTAAAGGAGTATTGCCTGTCTTTATAATAGAATTATGTATATCTAATATGCCTACGTAATTGAATTGTTAAGGAAATTAATCAATGTTTGGTTGTACATAATAAATGTGAGTAAGGGCCCGTTTTGCTATGAATGCAAAAATGTATTTCCTTTGTGACTGGTTGACTTTATTCGATGCGGTATAGCCGATGCTCTGCGAAAATATTACTAGCCTTTCTAGGAACATCAATCTCAGCAAAGCAATGCAAAGTAGTATCTTCCGCGTTCAACTTTCGAGACTGTCACTACACTAGGTATTTATCCCAAGTAGTTTCATATGTTTCGTATGTTGGAACTTTTTTGGTGATGTTTTCATTAAATTGGTAGAAAACAGCTTTCAGCGCCATTCATTTTCATCGAGAAGGAACTAGGAGAACGTTAAATTAAAGTAACAGTCGTGCCAGACACCAAAATATAACAGTTTATACCACATTACAACATATGTGAGTGCAAACTGTTTTATTGTACCGATTCGCAATAGCGAATAGAAGCCACCGATCGTTATAATTTCGGTCTAAATTGTACAACTAATTCCGTCAAAAACCAACTGTACCAATTTGATATTTTAAATGACATAAATGCAATAACTGCTGCCAAAGTAATTGCGTTTTAATAGATTTCTGTGCAGAAAGTACTAGAACTGTTGTGCAATCATTTTAAATTATGTAAATAATTTGAAACTGGATGTAAACCCGGTAAAAACGGAGGTGTACCGTGTACTTCGCAAAGATGTACCCAGTTCCATAAATTTAATGGAATATCTGACATTTACTGCTTTCTGAAAATAAGTTGTACCCGCTCGACCTTACTCGTGCCTAGGAATTGTATTGCCGAGATTGATTGAAACAAATTTAATTTTTCTATTCTACTATCATTGTTAAAAGTAGAAATACTGCCGCGACTAAAAAACAGTAGTAGACAGTTACTTTTGGTCTTGTTTTTCAACCTATAAAACTTTTAAAAATCAAGCAAATCTTAATCGTGAAATTACTTTGACAAGGCAGCCATCCATTTTGAAAATAAATTTGCAATATAGCGGAACGAAAAACGAATAAAGATCATTGAATAACTGTCAAATGTTTGCACGTCATTGGCCACGTTCCATTAACCATTAAGCGTCTATCCCAGACTATATTTCTGTACAGGCGACAATACTTTGATACAATTCGCTTTCCTTTTCTGTAACAGTATTTGCATTCCTGATCAGCAACTGTTAATTGTAGTTCTGCAGCGGAGGGCGCAATAAAAACCCCACAATTTTCTGTCTATGTGCGTTTTTATTTCCTTAGAAATTTACAATAAAAATTAAATGGGAAATACAATTTTCTTAAAACCACACTTACAATTTCTGTCCTCCTTATTTGACTTACAGAATTACAATGAAGTTGATAATTGACATATGACATTACAAGGGAAATAACATTGACAGATAGGTACAGGTCGGTAAAAAATAATTTTATATAAAGGCGGAAACACCATGAGTCCGCAACAGCAACCATGCGGTCATCTTTTAAAATATGCGGTGTTCAGATTTGTACTCAGACTGCTCAGTATTAAGTATTTTGAGCTCATAAAGTGCACTTTGGCCATGCTATGAATTAAAAAAGGAAACACAAATTCAGAGCTTTGCTGTGTCTGAGTTAAAATGGAGACACAGACTGGAGTATAAAATACAAAAATAATAATGCAATTACAGTGAAATGACTATAATTACTGAACTTAAGTGATTTAATTTTATGCCTGACACCGGACTAAGGCCACTTAATCCTATTATCGTTTGCACAGAAAAACCAAATATCCACCGAATACAAGATGGCGCTGCAGGTCTGTGAAGGAATCGTCCAAACCAGCCAAACTATCTGAAACATATATTTTTAATGTAGGTACGAAGAATGCATATCCGATAAATTGGAATTTATTTGTTTAATATATAGCTCCAGTGGAATAAACGTGTGCCGATTCCCTTTCTGGACATCCTTTTCAAAGCCTAGCTGCAAAATGGTAAATAAATACCGATATACACACTATATACAACCCCAACTACTACTACTTCTTATTCTTCCTACACGGTAGTCGGTATCGGTTCGGTACCGATGACTTTGTACCGTTACCCATTGGAAATCTCTTCCCTACAAAAGCAAACGCATTAATTTTCATTAACACACTACCATTGCCATTCGATAATCCGATTTCGCAACAGACCACCCCCCCATCCAGAGTCTATAAGTAACCTCATTCGAGAATTCAATTAAATGCGATTTTACTGCGAATTAAAATACGTACCACACACACACAAATGGGAGGTACATATCACCGACTGTCGGTCGATGAGGTGAACTCAGAAAATCTCCACCGTGCTTGTTTGTTTTCGCTCTCAACTCCTTTGTTAGCGATCCGACCATATGTTAGGGCAAAGAAAACTCCTGGATGCCTGTCGTATTATTTCAGCCGGCAATTGCGTTGCCTCTTAACCCCTTCGGAAAAGTGTGCTTTTTCTATTTGGTCGCTGACAGCCGCGCTATAAATCGATTGGAAAAACACATGGAACGCAGTAGCAGCCTCCGTCGCAACCAAACCGACTGTGGGTGGACCTCTATTCCAGCTATGAAGATTGACGACGACGATAAGTAGAGGTTGTAATGTTAGGTCAGGACCATCCCCAATGCGATAAAGTTTGTGTTGCTCGTTTTACAATAAAAGTTGACGCCTGTGACGTATCACGTATATTTGAAAAAGTCCATTTTTTTATTGTTGTTTCGCAGATATAGCTGTGCGCTGGTGTTTGTATGAACACTTGCCTTGCGCACCTTCGCTTCTAAGTACCTACTCCGTAGATCTAGTTCTTTCTCCTTTTGTCTGGCGAAGGCGAGCTGCTCCTGAAAGCGCTACTTAAACCGACCGACTATGGCGGTCGTAAGAAACAATAAATGTGTCTATTCAAATTTTACAGGCAAAATTGTCCTTTGTTTTATAATTGGGGATACATACAAAAGACAGCAACGGAGAGATGCAAATTGACAAGCGAAAAGAGTAAATAAAAAGGAAAAGAAAAAAATTTCATCTGTGAAAATCAATAAAATGTTTTACGTCAAACAGAGAGCGAAGTCAGGCGCACTCGCCAAAAGTGTCAAAATCATTTTGGTAGATGGGTGGACAGAAACAGTAGCGGACGCAGAATAGTTTATACGAGCGTTGTTATGTCCACCGCCCACTGAAAGTCCAAGAGAGAAAAATGTTGAGTCATCTACAGTCCATGACGTTACTACAGGTCCATACGCATTCGTTTCGTACGATATCAAGAAACGATTTTCAGCAGCAAACAGGCGGGTGAATAAACGGAATAGTCCCGCTTTGACCGAAAAGTCAGCTCTGCAGCCACGATCAGCTGTATTGACGGGGAAAACTCCAGTGAATTCGAGTCATAGCTCCAAGAATGCTAAAATCACTCAGGGAGCAACAGAAAAACTATGAACTGTCCTACAGAGGTTCGGTTACACGCCTACGTCGACTATAAATCCGGCCATAATAAACTGGGGTAACATCCAGGTCTAAGGCTGTAGAGATGATATATCAAAAACGTAAGAACGATAATTTAAATTAAAAGACTTTCTGATGGATATTACAAATCTATTGAATGAAATCACAGCGTTTTCTGTTTCCATTCCGTTGTCAAATTTACATTCTGTCATAAGTGCAGATAGAATTTGTTTGATTAAATTTGTTTGTCCCAAGATATACCTCTCAATCCGAAATTCTTTGTATCAGATAGACGAACAAACAGCCATATTGCATTTAATTTTATATAAAAGAAGACTACGAAAATATTGCGTCTGGTTCTATTTCCTGGGTGGTCGCGGGGGTTTTTTGCATTCTGCGTATAGAAGATTTTTGACAGCTACCAATTAAAACGGTCGCTCCTATTACCCTTAAATTACAAATAATAAGCAACAAATATAGTTGTTCCACTGAAGACCGATTGTCTCCTGACAGCTGCATACATTTTCTACCCACTATACGAAAATTGATTTACGATGTCCCTAATTAAATTAAGGCCCCACACAAATTGTCTTATTCAAAGATTAAATTGGGCAATGCAGTTCAGCTGAGCAGTAAGTAATTCAAGCTAAATTATTTCCCCACTGTGCGGAAATCTCGAAATATGTAAATTTTTCCATAGCTTAATTTTGACAAATCAAGAGGATTTAGAACGATATAGAATCTGATCAGTCAGAAATCACAAAATGGATGATGTACTCGTCGCTTTTCATCTGAACTTTAAACGATCAAAATTAAAACATTTTGCGTGTCTTATTTTAACATTTGGAAGGTTTTATAGCTGTTGTTAATTTTATTTTATTTTTTGTGTAGGTAGTTCCAAACTGTGGATTATGACCTTTTGACAGCAACAGTCTTGACTTTGACAGAACAATTGGGGACGTTCAACACTCTAGTTTAGTAAGTCTGACAGCTAGCTGACTTGATAATTTTCAGTTCTTATTGGCCTAGATTGGCCGCGTCAACAAGCTTTCCATTTTTTACAGGTTAGCCAACAAATCTAGTAAATAATTTATTGACTGATAATAACAACAACAGTTTACTTTGTAATTTAATTTCTTGTCGCTTTCAAAGTCCAAACTGTCGTCGTCGCTGTCACCGCAAATGTATTGCGTCGGTTTGGCAGAACATTGACTAGGCAAACCATTAAATGCGCGTTCGGTAGCATTTTTCTTAAGCAATGAATTGGGACTTAAGTTGGCAACCAACTTTTGTATAACGCAAAGGAAATCATCAGCTTACAATCAAGGAATAGAGATCTATTTAAGTACCTAATAGAAATTGTTGTTGGTTTGTGAAATGCATACTGAAACTGCAATTCAAATCTCAAACTCCAAACAGCCGCAAGCCCGAAAGCTAACTTTCAGTGCCACCACTGTTGTGCAATCGATAAATGTTTGCATTGCGCAAGACTCACCACAAAACACCCTTCAAATTTTTGTCCAAAAACCCACCGACAGACTACGGACTTTCATTGGGAAATTTTAATACGTAGTTAACCCTTACTGGGTTCACTTCGGTAGTACATATACGTTTCGTTTCATCCTAAAATCGATCGATTGCAATATTTTTGAAAAAAAAAAATATTTTCTAATCAGTTGCTTTCCGCAATACAAAAGTTTTATTTAAAATAAAATAAAACCCTCTGTGGTATTGTTAAAAAATCGTGCAACAGAAACTCTTTCGGTGAAAAGGTGAAAAGTCTCCAGTGGAAAACAGTGATTCTGTTATACTAAAGAAAATGTGAAGAAAAAGTTAAAAAGAAAGAAAATGGGAAAAATTCGATAACAAAGAGAAAAACCCAATTCCATCGAGAAAAGTGCTAAAAATCCTAACTGATGTGCATATTTGGATGGTTGCTAATAATTTCTACATTCCTTACAACAATATTAATACTTTTATTATTTTTTGCGACAACACAAAAGCCATTGATTGAGAATTTCGAATTTTTCTATAAAAATTTATCATTATCGTTTTAAAATTGGTAAACAAAATGTTGTAGTTTTTTTTTGTTGTTTTCTTTTTATATATTTTGGACAAAATTCAATAAAAGTTTCGAAAAGAATGAAAACTATTGATAAAGGTCATGAAAAAGTTGAAATTCCTTTATTCTCGAATAAAAAAGTTTTCCACCAAACTGTATCCCTGTACGGTGTACATATCGGGAAGGCGGAGAAACGAGCAGAAGGAAAGGACTTTTTCGGATGTTTTTGTTGTTTTTGAAATAATCTTGTGCGAGAAGCTCTCATATAGCATATGAGCGATCTATTACATTGAGACGAGAGAAGCATGCGCTGCTGGTTGGTAGCCGGAGAGTAGGTACTCCATTTGGCTTTACATTCCTCTCGAGCGGACAAGAGTGTACTATAACTTGTGTGAGAAACTAATCTAGAACGGGAAAGAAAAGCTCGAGTTGTTCGTATACATCGCGACTCGCGAGTAGTGCCTGTACCCTATTGTGTGGAGTTTGAAAATTGTCTTACACTGAACAGTTTTTGTGATTCAACGCTAATTTTCTTCGTTTCTTTTTTTCTTGCGTTATATGTTTTCAGCCATATTGTCTCGATTAAAATATGAATTGGAATGCAAAACAAATTGTTCTACTAGAGTGTTGAAAGTGAATTAAGAAAAGTTAAAATTTTTTGGATACAAGTGCTCTGCGAATTGGATATCGTGTTTTGACGAGAATATCTGCCATCCATAGCTCGGCGCCGCAAATCGGTTGACAGAGGATTAACGCATTTTACAAATTTTAAGGTAATTACAGAACAATTATTTGAAAACTAGCAATTTTCGTTGTTGTCCTTCCCCACACCCATTTTTCGAGAACAACGGCGACAACAACCCTTATGACTCATGCAGATATGTGAAAAAAAAATATCATAAAAGCTTCAGATAGGGGATGGGGCAAGTGCAGAAGGCATGCGACAAGTTCTCGGTTTGCATGGTGGAGTTGCAATTTTTTAGACAAATGTTTACAATTACATCTTGGATGAATTATCCTTGACATTATAAGGTACATTGGCAAATTGAATTCTACTTTTAAAATAACAGGTACGGAAAAAAATAAAACAAAGTGAAACGCAACAAAGAGCCAAGCTTTTCACACACTAAATCTATAACCCTTCCTTGCCGACGCACACAGGAAGTCGTATTTTTTTTTTGTGTTCTCACTATTTTAAATCAAAAATCAGCTCTGCTACAATGAACAAGGATGTATTTGTGTAATACAACAACAAAAGGACGAACTTGGAGTGACTCATTCAATATCGGTTCTAGAGTTGTAATGCTATCTACATACATATAGAGAATTTGCTACTTTTGAACTTTATGTGGCGACATTTTAGCTGTTAGAAAACGTGTGTCCTTTTATGGGCAAAGTTTGTGCTCGCTAAACGAGCTCCATTAACACCGTGTGCGAAGATTAACTGGCAGAAGGCCAAGGATTGTATTAATCACCAGAATACCTACTGCTTCTGAGACACTTAATATAGAAGACGAGAGACACCCACACTTTGAATGAAATTTTTATGCGCATTTAACTATTTTTCGGTGAGGAAGGTCATGGGAATTGGCTTACCGTGCATATTTTAATAACTCGATGAGATGCTTCTAATTTTCTTCACATATAGTTGTTTCTATAGTCAATATTTGACTTTGTTTGTATACTGGCTACAGGGTGATTCATCGATCAAGGTCAAGAGTATATAAAGAAAAAGTTATGTGGGCAAGGAAGTTTTTTTTTAGACTCTGTACACGGTCGGTGAGATATTACTTTGGGGCTCAGTAGTGCCTGTGTAGTTACTAAACAGAAACAGCAAAAAGTGTGGCCTTGAATGAATCAGTTCCCAACTCAGAGAACCTCTATTGTTGCTTTGTTTCCGAAAATATAGGAAAAAAAGTTGTAAATTGGATTGCATGCATAGGGAGACTCGTGCCAAAAAAAAAAACAGGAAAGCATCAGATCGATGTTAATGTTCACACTTGCTGGACTAGCTTGTATTAGCGTTTTTTTTTGTTTTTTTTTTTTAGTTCAGAGCAAAGGCTGGACTATTGAAATACACATCATTTCAAAGCGAACTCTGAACTCTTATGATATCAGCTTGAGTTGAGGAAGTTTCCCGGTCCTGACTGGTCCGGGGGTCCGCCTCTTTTGTGGCTTTTTCCTTGCTTCAACTTGCTTGAGTGTGCACGGCAACCTACTCATAGAGGACAGCTGGTTCTAAAACAGTTTCGATCCTTTTTTCGTTGATGATTCGTCCGCTTTTTCATTGCCTGGAATGTCTCGATGTCCTTGTGCTGGTGTACACAAATCTATAGCGCTCTTCATTGACTGACTTTTCGGCGTGCATTGTCTTGGAAGAAGCAATTCTTCCACCTTTTACGGATGTGATAGGGTCTCTAACAACTTCTATTTTGAGTATGAGAACCAACGGCACGGCAATCCTGTTCTCCACCCATCTATTGTAGTGTATTGTTTTGTTGACGCAATGACAAACCAAAGTAAGAGCTAAGAGTAAGTTATCTGTCAATCTGTCACCTGTCAAATTGGTTGTCGCTGGAAAAAGTGAATTCGAAAAATGAATCTCTAAAAAATGTCTTAAGAAAGTAATTTTCTTAAAACCTCTACGAGATATTTTACTAGATTAACATTCGTCAAGCGTTTACATGTTGAATTGTCACATTGAATAGAAACAGTTTTAGGTGAATGGGCTCTCCACCATTCACCTAAAACTGGATTTTGGCTTAAATTGAAGTGCGGCCCTTGACAATTTCTATTGGCAAATGTTTGCCGACTTTCCACATTTTAAACTTCACAAGTAATTTATCATCTGGTTCTTTAACCGAATTGGACAAATACCTCTGTTCTTTCTTTTTGCGCGATGAATCAATTCCGAGTTTAACGCATTCATCTCTAAAGGACTATTCATTTAAGATCGAATTGCGAACTGCAAATGGGCGAATATTCGTAGATTCTGGCATTTCCTGCAACTAAAAATAGTGGTCATTTTTTTGGTCTCAGCAATTTGCCCATCAGTCGTCAGTTTGTAGTTGCAACAACTATTTTGAGGTTAAGTCCGGCCAAAGTTTTCATTTACAGTTTTGCGGGCTACGGTTATATATTGTGGATTGTGAACAAAGTCTGACAGTTCGCGTCGAGGATGTTCCAATTTGCATTTTTATTGTCTTAAATTTCACTGTATAAAAAGCATCGTAAGATCCTTTAAATATAATGCTATGGGAGTAGGAAAAATAGCAATTTGCTGTTCGTAATTAAATTTTACTAAAGTTGATTTGTTCCCAGTAGGCTATTCATAATTCGCTCTTCACTCCCATGTCCCATATGAATCGTCTTTCGTTTTTATCCAGTCAACATGTTGAATATTATTGACCACAGCATTGCTAACAACTTATGTTGCTCTGTGGCCATATTTGTGCTGCGAAATATACATCAAATACGAGGATAAAAAATTGTTTATTTAATTTAAACGGTCCGACGCAGTTGAATGAATTCACTGCGTACGTATTGAATGACCGTCATTATTCGCCTTTCTTTCTTTGCAAACATCTGAATTTCCACTTACCCAGCAATTTTTATCAGAACCTCGATTTGTTTTAATTGCTGCGCATTAACCAGATCGCTAAAAAAATACATTTTTGAAAATTTGGTCAGAAAATAGCAACAAAATATTTCTCATATATTTGTACCCCACTGTACAAAAAGTGTCCACAAAATTTAAACTGGCGAATAAATGAAAAGTATTCTTTTGCGCAACTGAATTGGGTGGATTGAATTAAGGACGTGATGTGGGAAAAACAAGAAAAATAGGATCAAAATAGAGAGGGAGAGGTGCCTAGTTTTAGATTTCCTGGAACATCAAAATTTAGGCAGGTTTGAGCAAAAAATTCCAAGTAACAGTCTGATAACCTATAAAATTTAATTAATTTACTTTCCTTTTTTATAGAACTCATCCTTTCATAAAATGTTTTTACAAACAAAAAAAATGTCTTTGTATTAGTAAACAAAACAAGCCAAAATATCCTAATATAGGCTTTTGGTAATTCGTACGTAATTGTCCGCCATTATGAGAAAAATATTTACTTAGTTTGCTTTTAATTTGGAGTTTAACAATTTTTAGGCGACAAAAATTGACAAGTAACATTGATAAGGTGCACAAACAAATTGCTAAGATCTACCTTGGCTTTCTGTTTTCGGGATAAACTTAATATCTATTAAACTCAAACTCACCCACAAAGTTAGAAATTTGTTTCTGTAGCTTTCATATTGCATGGATTTGGTTTTAATTATAGCTCTTTGTGACAGTTTCTTGGAACATGCCCCCAAAGGTACATGTACATACACAAAAAAACAATATCCGCAAATAGCGTGCACTGATTTTTAATTACGCACAATTAAATGTTGAAAGAGGCACTAACAATTTGGTGCGAAAAGGCATTCTGACAGAAAAGAAAACACAAATGACAGATGTGAAAAATTCAGGTTGACACGCTATTAGCGACTTATAAGGAAAATTAACCAAAATAAAATACATTTTCGTAGGCAATTAGTGCGGCCAATTCTTATAAGAATGTGCGCAACAAAATGAGGGCACCCGCTCTTAAATTGCATATACGAAAATATCAATTGTATCAAATTTTCGACATTCATGCAATCAATTTAAAACGGCCGAACAAATTCATACAAAGGAATCACTTTGTTCAAACTGAATGATAATCATGCCCGTGTTTTTATTTAATGTTCCCTTTGTGAAAATTATGCCCAATTCACAATGTCGCGTTGACGCGCGCGTGCGTTGACAGATTATGTAGAAACAAAGCGTTCATATGCTGCCACACAAAATACAACTTTAGGCGTTGGATCGACTTTAGATCGTAAATATCGTAAATAAATATAAATAACCTACTCTCTACTCTCAGTTTGACAACTTTAGAATTTTAAATTGTTTGATTTGATGTCATGGGGTGTGCCGCTTTAGTTGGAGTGGCACAGAATCACTAATGTTTATAATACACAAATTCTAAAAAGCAATATGAAGTTTTTTTAATCCAAATTAATTAATTTATTTAGTGAAAATGACGAATACCTTTTTTTTGTGGAACTAATACTTATTTCTTCAGATTTTCTTGGATAAAAAAAAATATTAATCATTGGTTTTGTATCTTTCTTAAGGTTGTTCTTTACATTATTCTTATGAATGATTTTTTTTTATCGATTTTGGAGAATCCTTTTTTAATTCTTGCACAAAAACTACAGCTACAGACAAAAAGAGAGTAGACTTGAAATTTGAATTCTGCTCTCTATTTGTGTACATTAGTTAAAACCAAACCGAACTTTTAATCTGTCATGCTCTACTCTCTGAACGCGCATTCGCTTCAAAGCAGCATTTCGTTTTACAAAAATGTTTGCTCGCGCGCTTTGGCATTTAAAATCGTAAAGATTCGATAAAGCGTGTCAAAGCGCGCCGACGCACGCACGCGTTTAACGCGACATTGTGAATTCGGCTTTAAACTTTAATCAAAAAATATATGTTCCCGTAGAGCTGTTATGACGTGCATACACATGAAAAGGACGTCATTCCTTTATACTCTGAACGCCCACTTCACACGTAAAAAAGCTCATCATACCGATACGTACAACTTTAAAGGATTTTTTGTTCTGTGCGTGGGATCGCCCACTGACGTAGGCCAAAGTTAAACCACAAGAAAATGTTGAATGTTCATCACGTAACAGATAAATCTTCAATAAGTTTATTTTGGGAGAAAAGTAATATAACGAATATTGTGTATAAAAAAAACGTCACAAGTGCAAATTGTTGGATTTTGAAGGGATACCATAATCAAACTCGTACGTAACAGTACGTTGTACATACGTTCGCATATAATAGGCTCGCATGTATGTTTGTCAAGTCTGGAGAACGTGTCCTAGATTATTCTGGATTTTGTTTTCTATTTTTAGCACAGAAAGTTATTAACGTATGCTGCGTAGATATCTTATATAATACGAAAACATAAAAGGAATACAGCCTATGACTGACAGCCGTGTTGGGAAATTATGTAGCATCCGTGGACTTAAGGCAAACGTATGCTTCAGTGCTGCCAACTGCCCAACCCATTCGTGTATGTTAAGGAATGCGACTGTGAAGTACATCTGCCGGTTGTTTCTGCCATGATGTGATCGATGTAAATAATTTATAATCTACACAAATGCGAGACTATTATAGATCCAGAATTCGCAATGCGTCGTAGTTATATGTGTACTATCTAAAAACATACAGGTTACGATGCATCATAAAAACAAAACAAAAAAAAATACGTATACGCCCCGTAATAAAAGGCATTTTTGATTTGTGCGTGGAAAATTTCAACGCTTCCGTCAACCAGTTGTGCAACATAAAAAAATAAATATTTGGCTCAAATGGTCTTACGGCACCCTTTGAAAATAGTGGCGACTTCAACATACCAAAGATATACTGATAAAATGATTCGAGCTATCAAAAAATTATGTTCGATCATAACATGTTTGCAATTCGACTTCGTACTTCCTCACTGCCCCAAACGACGCCGCTGTCACCGCTTCAAATATTCTTGCTGCGGGGGAAAAGAACACTTTTGTTGTCAATACTTTACACAAGGTCAATCTGTTTGCTGTGCATTTCGCTCTCAAATATCAATTAGAGTGCGCTTGCACCTTAGAGTGTCGAATAGGTAATTAATGGAAGATGAAAAAACCCACTTTCGTACTCGGTTTAACTGCATGGATTGCACTTAACGCTCAGAACTTATTTGCTTGTTCAGACGGTAGTTTAGCTAAAACTCAAGGTGAAGTATTCCCTCGAACATATTTACAAATTTTGCAACGGCTTAAACCGTTTGCACTCTTTGTAATAATGTTAGAAAAATTATTGCACTGATGTGAGGAGAACACTTGTGTTCAATGTTGTGAGAATGAAATGCAAAAGTGGGTGGGGACCTCAAATGTTAGTTAAATTGAAGTCGAAAGTGCTTGATTGTTAAAAGTGCACTTCACAATTTAACTATGTCACAAAATGAATACGCACTTGTCAGAGCTTATTAAATGTTTATACAATTTTAGGTTCGTCCGCCATTTCAACTTTTTTGCTTATACAGTTTTTTTTCTGTCAAATGTGACTGGAAGTGTCTAATCAGCTTTTCACTTCAATTTATTCTGAGCTCATAGAGCGAGCTCTGATCATGCTCTGAACGTCTATCTGTTATTTGACACATTCATCAGAACATGTCATAAGAACTTACTACCTACTCGTTGCTCGGTATTTTGCTAAATCTTCCTTTTTGTCAGTTTTGATGACAAGGTAAGCGTAGCCGCTTGACTGATGCATAAACGTCACTTAAATTTAAAGCATCAACTGAGGATAGGAATATGTCGAAAAAAGCCAAACGCTGTGGGGAAAATGTAAGCAGGGTCTTCGAAGACTTCAAAAAATGTTTTGATTTTTATTTGACGTTTGTGGAATGGGTAGCCGACAAAAGTGGTCTACAAATTCCTCCCTCACTAATCAGTGTTTATGCTTCTCTGCAAATTTAAATATGGAGTGGAATTTAAATAAAAAGTCTTCCCTTGTACCAAACCGAACGTAAGCTGATTGGCAAAGATTTTCTTGAAGTTAGAGAGAACGGTGGGTGGTGTTCTTTGACATTAGTACCTATATCCACCATTGATACTCATCAATCACATCCGGCATTGGATATATCTTTGAAAAATCCTATATACCGAAATAATTTAAAATTGAAATTCCTTAAATGCTTTCACGACCTTCCGTTCGCATAGCGATACGGGTTTTTGAAGAAGGCTTACTTTTTGTAGTTTTGGTCATGAACTAAACTGATACGTATTATAAATCTCTACACACAGAATTTTGGTGCTGCTATTGAACTTCTTCAAGTGCTTAGCATGCTGGGCAAATATTCATTCACTTACGTCAGAGCAGGATTTCACACTTTGCACCGGCCCTTGTCCAAAGTGTTTGTTCTTCATTTCGCCTTATCTCTGCCCACTCGACCCATGCGCATGCATTCATCTTGACTCTTCTATTCTATTTCCTCCTTTTCAATTATTTCTATGCCCGTCTGGCTTTCCTTCAAACTCTAGTTTCTTTGTGAATATTAATATGCCCTTTAAGGTAGTCCGTACTCCAGCAATGTCGGTCAGCGTAGTTGCACACTTCCTGGTGATTCAATGAATAATTCTTTAGATATATATTTATAGCAAAATAGATAAGCATTCTCTACCTAAAAGCAGTCAAGCTTATGCTTAAAAGTTTGTATGTTTTAGTACCTGGGGCTTTATTTATTAAGACTTATACACCTAGTCAGTTTTCATAAAATAATAACGATTCTTTTCTATCTCTTGCAGAAAGTAAAAATAAGGCCTAGGGCCTCTCGCCGTCATGTCGTCTGTTAAAGTGGCGGTTCGAGTGCGACCCTTCAACTCACGTGAAATCTCACGAGATTCGAAATGCATCATCGATATGACCGGTGCAACGACCGGTAAATATACTCATTTAAATACTGTAATTTCCAGCACGAACGCTAACCTCAAATGTGTGTAAATTTTGCAGCAATTACAAATCCCAAAGTACCACCAAATTCAAATGAAGCCATTAAACGATTTAACTTTGATTACTCATACTGGTCGCACAATGTAAGTAACTGAATGCCTTTTTATAGAGTTTGACACTAATGGCATTTTAATTATGTTTTCTAGCCAAAGGATCCCGAGTTCTCCACTCAGGAGATGGTGTACAAGGACATTGGAGAGGAAATGCTTCAACACTCCTTTGATGGGTACAACGTGTGCATTTTTGCATATGGACAGACGGGTGCTGGCAAGTCGTACACCATGATGGGAACAGGAAATCAAGAGGGCATCATCCCAATGATTTGCAAGGACTTATTTAATCGAATCCATGACACAGAGACGGATGAGTTGAAATACTCGGTTTGTACTACGGACTACTGTGCCAATTGACAGAAATTTACAATCTCTATGATATTCTTTACAATAAAGGTTGAAGTTTCCTATATGGAAATCTACTGCGAGCGTGTGCGTGACTTGTTGAATCCAAAGAACAAGGGAAATCTTCGCGTTAGGGAGCATCCCCTACTGGGACCGTATGTCGAGGATCTATCCAAATTGGCCGTTCAAGACTACCAGGACATTCATGATCTTATCGATGAGGGCAACAAAGCAAGGTTAACAACGAAATTTTGTTGCAAAAAAACAAAACACCATTCAAACCACTTTTCATTTGCAGAACTGTCGCAGCAACAAACATGAACGAAACTAGTTCCCGATCTCATGCTGTTTTCACTATCTTCTTCACCCAAAGGCGACACGACGAAATGACCGATTTAACTACCGAAAAAGTATCGAAAATAAGTTTGGTCGATTTAGCTGGGTCTGAGCGAGCCGATTCCACCGGTGCTAAAGGTACACGCTTGAAGGAAGGTGCCAACATCAACAAATCGTTGACAACTTTGGGAAAAGTCATTTCCGCTCTGGCTGAAATTGTAAGGAAGATATCATTTGCTAGCCTCCTCCTTAATTAATTAACATTTATATACAAGAACTTTTATGATTTCCCTACTATGTTATTTTTTCAAAATTCTATTGAAAAAATAATTTTTCTAAATTTCTGCAACAAATTTTTCATTTCTCATTCACTGCAAATATTTTGAAATCCGGATTCATCATTCTATCATTTAAATCGTTTTGAAAAATAAAACCCCAAATCAAATAAAATGTAAAACAAATAGTCTGTAAGTATGATTTTCTCTTTAAGAGTTAAAAGTTACTTTTAAATATATTCATTTCGGTTTTACTTCATCATAATCATTTTGTTTGTATTTTTGACACACACATACCCCTCATCTTACACATAATATATCCACTCGTTAAATGTTTTGTAGTACATAATTGTATTTTTATCTAAACGCTTCTGTTAAAAAAAAAAAAAAAAACAGTTCCTTCTCAGTGGGGTAGTTTTTGTATTTATTTTTAAATCCAAACATTACAGGCATCAAAGAGTAAAAAATCAAAGAAAGCCGATTTCATTCCTTATCGTGACTCTGTATTGACATGGTTGCTTCGTGAGAATTTGGGTGGCAATTCGAAGACGGCTATGATTGCTGCTATTTCGCCAGCTGACATCAATTACGACGAAACGTTGAGTACTTTAAGGTGAGTTCTTAAGTTATTGCATAGGAAGTTTAAGTTTTGTATCCAAGGTTGGGGCAGATATAACGCATATTTAAAATACGGCAAACATTGGTACCTTTGTATAGAGTCTATAAACATTCTCAACACAAATTTCAGAGGAGGTTCAAAAATATAACGAGTAACGATTAATTTTTCTACTGGCTAAACAGGGCTCAAATAATTAACTTTAGCAGTGCCGTTCTTATATAACTCAGAATCGTGTCAAAATTGCTCAGATTTTATTTCGGGATTTATAAATTTTACGTAAAATTAAGTTGGACCACTCGGTATGTGTTTTAAATAAGGTGCTCTAAATAAAAAACGATCAGAATCGCACAAAGTCTGTAGTCGTATTATAAAAAATTACAGACAAATAGAAAATTGGCAAAATAACGAGTAACGAGTATGACCCGAAAGACAGAATTTGGAATGTAGGCAGTGATAATTTTGTTAAATGTTGTAAGGAAAAAAATGATACCCAAATATATAAAAAGAGATCAAGGTCTATTTTTTATAAAAAAGAAATGCTTTGTTTTGGACAAATTGGTGTTAAGCTGTAAGTGAGTCCCCGCAAAAGTACATAAACGTGCTTATGAGCTTTTCCAAACCATGAGTGTCAGCTCAGCTTTTGAATAAGCTTGAAAAAATGCGCCAGTAAACCAGAGTCTTAAAGATTACTTGGGAAAACTGGGCAAGCAGCTATTACAACTATCCTGCCAATTGGACGACTGGTCCATGATAATGCCTATTCTTTAATGCATATATGAATACAAATCATGTCAGAAAATAAAAAAAAAAACACTTTCAATTATAAGATTTTCACATCGACATACCGAAAATTCATTTTCAGATATGCCGATCGCGCTAAACAGATTGTCTGCAAAGCTATTGTCAATGAGGACGCCAATGCCAAACTTATTCGTGAACTCAAGGAAGAAATTCAGAAACTTCGCGATCTTCTTAAAGCCGAGGGCATTGAAGTGCAAGAGGGTAAGCCTTACAATGCATCTTTATACATGGTTCATTACAAGTGTGTGGTTTTATTTTAGTATTTATTTTTATACATAAACTATTTTTACGAGATTTTTGTTTTTTAAATAATTGTCTTCTTTCTGAACGTATATTTTATAATTTTTTTATTTAAAAACATTTAAAGTTTGTATATATATATATTTAATATCAACGGCATTGTATTTAACACTTAAGAAAAAAAAATCATTACAAAATCAACCAGATAAAAAACACGAAAAACTATTTTCATTTAGGGCCAGATGGTAAAGTGGTTTGTGAGAAACGAGACCCAAATAGTAAGTAGCCCAAACAACAGAAAATCATCCTTAATAACGAATAATATTCTGGCCAAAATGCAAATTTTTCTTTTATTGTGTCAGCAATTGAAAGCATTTTTTTGGTATTTTTTCGTTGCCCTTGCAAATGCTTGTGACACAGTCGATATACTATATACCTACAGCCAAAGCATTAATATATAATTATTTTATGTAATACCATTTTGTTTAAATGGATATTCGTTGTACTTTACCTCAAAACCACTGTTACGCTTCTTTGTGTTCGAAATGAAGGATCATACACGCACCTATGCCGTTGTGTGTATTTTTCTCTCGTTTAGCTATTATTTTTCTATGTGTACGCGTGTGCAGAGAAGAGACCACACAAATCAATTTGAATTTGGGATCAAATTTCTTAAATAAACAATAATCGGCCTACAAAGTATATATTTTATTTCAAAATTGAATTTTACATTCGAATGTATTTGAATTCGTCTTGTGAGCGCTTTTCTGGCGTCAGCTTGGGGTCGTCTCTACGTGCACTTATTTATGCTCGTTGCTCATGTGCTAAACATAATAAAACAAAAACAAATACCATATATGTGTGACATGTGTACATAATAATATTATTCATAATCTACATGTATACACCTACATTGTTTTTATTTTTTACACACCACATTATATTTGCAGTCAAACGCTAAGCTTATTGTAAACAAATATTTTATTGTATCGTACTCCTTTTTTAAAATCTTAAACATTTATGAATATGTATTTTAAATTGACATTTTGTGCTATTTATCAGTAAAATTTCTACTTGATTTTAGTTTTGTTTTTATAAAGCCGAATCGATTTTCGTGACAGTTCCTAAGCAAAGTCAAATACAATCAAATTACTTCAGGGATAATCGTAATATATTTGATTGGGCGTAATTCCACTTAAGTCAATATGCGATTTTGTTAAAATTGTGTGTCTCTGCTATAATGGAGTTAGGGGTGCATTTGGTTTGGCAGAACTTAAGTGAATTCGCGACCATATTTGACACAATCTGAAGTCCACACAATTCCAATATGGTTGACTCTTAAGAATGTAATATATTATTTGTGCAGTATTTATTGTAATTTGTTACTCAGGCTACTAAAGAAAGTCTGTGCTAGATTTTCTCCCATATCTCCATCAACTTCACAAAGTCCAAAAATTGAATTGGTCTTTAAAACTACTTCCTGTCGCTAACAGATATGAATATGTACATCTTCCAAAATACCAACCACCCGCCCAACACTCCATATCCACGCTCACCTAATTTATTTACCTAACTAACTTGGTACGCGACGGTTGGATACACTTTAATAAAGGACACACTGTTCCTAGTCATCTTTAGGGCATCCTTCTATAGTTTTTAGCATAATGACAAGTCTGAAATTTCTTACTGACCTTAGCTCCAAATATATCGAAGTAGTTTTCCAGTTAGAAGACTCCCTGAAATAGCGATTGCAGAATTTCGGTTCTACTTAAAATATTCTTCCCATCCAAGTTTTCAGAATCTTTAACCTCAAAAATTCGACTTCGTTTCTAATTACTCTAATCTGAAATCAAATTACAGAAATCGAAATAGTCCCGTCATGTAGAGACGGCTGATCATGGGTCGCCCCAGATATTTGAAAATCCATCTTCCGGATGTGTAGTAGCTGCAAAAATATTTCCCCTAAATGATGTACGCGTGTAGTCTCACTTATAATGTACACGCGCTTGTTTGCTACTGTACATTTTGTATATATAAATTATTTTGTTTGTTTTATTTTCAAGCTTCATAATAATCTTTTATAAAAAATGTTTATTTATTTATATAACGGCCTTGAAATATGCACGATGACATAATAAAAGCATCAACTTTTTAAATTACTTACACAACCATATTTCACCTTAACCCTATTTTAGAGGATGAATTGAATAAGAACGGAAACATTAATTCGGATAACAAGTCTCCGACTAAGGGACGCAATCGCAACGGCTCAACAACTGATATGGCTGTTGATCAGCTACAGGCTAGCGAGAAGTTAATTGCAGGTAAGGTGGTTTTTATTTTCATTGAGTTAATGAAGCTCGTTTCGTGACCAAAAATTTAATGTGATCCTTTTAACGCCCACAGAACTTAACGAGACCTGGGAAGAAAAACTTAAGCGCACCGAAGAGATTCGCCTTCAACGCGAGGCCGTCTTTGCTGAAATGGGGGTTGCTGTCAAAGAAGATGGCATCACAGTTGGCGTGTTCTCACCAAAGAAAACACCGCATTTGGTAAATCTTAATGAAGATCCTAACTTGTCCGAATGTCTTTTGTACTACATCAAGGACGGTGAGTTTCTTTGTGTTTAATTTTATACCAATTACTGACTTGCAACATAATTCTCAGGCATAACACGTCTGGGAACACATGAGGCCAACGTGCCCCAAGATATCCAACTCTCTGGATCGCATATTCTCAAAGAGCATTGCACATTTGAGAACCGCAACGATAGTGTTACATTGATTCCACACAAGGATGCGTTGGTGTACTTGAATGGTCGCAAACTGACCGAACCTGAGGTCCTGGTGACTGGTTCGCGTGTTATCTTGGGAAAGAACCATGTGTTCAGATTCACTCATCCGGAGCAAGCAAGAGAAATCAGGGAGAAGATATCTGCCAATGAGACAGAAACTGAAAAAGCTGTCACTGAGGAGACCAATCAGGAGGTTGATTGGAATTTCGCTCAGTGCGAGTTGTTGGAGAAGCAGGGTATTGATTTAAAACAGGAAATGAAAAAGCGATTGGACGCATTGGAGGAACAGTTCAAGAGGGAGAAAATGCAAGCCGATCAGGAGTTCGAGGAGCAGAGGAAGGTGAGTAGTTTGATTTGTTTTGTTTCATATAACTACCAATCTTACGAGTATTTTTTTATTTTTTTTATAGTCGTACGAAGCTCGTATAGATGCTCTGCAAAAGCAGGTGGAAGAGCAGTCGATGACTATGTCGATGTATAGCAGCTACAGTCCAGAAGATTTCCACCAAGAGGAAGATATTTTCGGTCAGTAAGCCCACGACTTTGGAGTTAATCTCATTGTAAATAATGGTTAAAAATATTCTCCGATTAAATTTCAGTTAACCCATTGTTTGAGTCATGTTGGACTGCAAGAGAAGCTGGCTTAGCCGCTTGGGCATTTCGCAAATGGCGTTACCATCAGTTTACTTCCTTACGTGACGATCTATGGGGAAATGCTATATTTTTGAAAGAGGCTAATGCTATTTCTGTAGAGTTGAAAAAGAAGGTAAGAGACATGTGTGGGATTTTAAAAGATAATACAAATATAAATAAATATATATATATATAAGGCTTGTGATGATCTCTCTTTTTGGTAGTCATCCTTCATACTTTAGACTAATTATAGTAACCGTACTAATAAGTCTCGACTTTAAGTTTAGGGAAGCTTACAATTGCGAAATTTCCATGGAAAATATAGGCACTGTGAACTACTAAAACTTAAAGTCGAAACAGAAAAAAAAAATATTTGTTATGGCCCAGTGACTTTTGCGGGACTATGTACGAAAGCGTCTAATCCGTATCCATGCAAAGCAAAGTAGACGTAGAAGTAATGCGCAACACAACTTTTTCAGCTACATTTGTATTGAGTGGCATAAATAATAAAGATTTATTGTGCGTCTCCACTTTTAGTTTTATTTTAAGTTCTGCAAGCTCCCTCTCGCTGAAATTCAATTGCGTTGGCCGCAATTTCTAAACACATCACAAGAAAGGTCCCAAGAACTGCTGGTCACTTCTACTTGGGATACATACCTAGTGTGAATATCGGAAGTGTTAAGTAGAATCCAGTGGTTGCGTGCTGAATATTCTACATACTTTACTTTGCTTTTCTGAGTTAGACGATTAATAAAAAAACATATACACTGTACACTGGCAAGGAGGTTATTGCCAGTGGGGTAAAATTAGTTTTTGCTGTCTTGATATTCTCTTTTGTACCTACATTAAGTAATTTTAGAATGCGATTTCCAATGCATTTTAATAAACAAACAGAACAGTAACGAGTGGTGACTTGTGTTTTCATTTCACAGGTTCAATTCCAATTCACCCTTCTCACGGACACCCTCTATTCACCACTCCCGCCGGAATTGATACCAACTGCCCTCTCCCCGATTCCAGGTGAAGACGAATTCGGCGCACCGCCCATTTCGAAGACAATTGTGGCTGTCGAAGTAACTGATACCAAAAACGGTGCAACTCACTATTGGTCCTTGGAAAAATTGCGGTAAGTCTACCCATTGCATGCGATAAATATCCGTTTCTCTTTGTTTTATTATTTTCTGCTGTGAAAATAGGTAGAGATAATGGATTTTGAAAAATTGGATTGTTGACCTGTTTGTTTTATACCCACCAAATAAATTTTTATTTTTTTTTTTGGTTTCCTCAAAGGCATTTAGGCATCGTATGCTTCTGGGCGTGCATGGTGGTTGCTGTTTGTTTTTAATAAATATTTGTAAAAGAAAACTATTCGTTATGTAAATTTCGAGTTGGTTATGACGTTTGCTTATTATCGAAAAAAAATTTAATTATTAATCAATCAGTAGCTCACAAAATTCACCACCATCGCGTCCTTTTTTCTCATTCAATATCTCTTTCCATAACATTACACCAATTTATTTAGTTCTTTTAATTCACACACATCTATTTGAACGTTTAAACAAAAATCTGACCTTTCGAAATTTGCCAGTTATCGCCTCGAAATGATGCGTCAAATTTACAATGTCGAGAGTCCACCATCGTCGATGATTTTTGATATTTCGCCAATGGCAGAGCGAATACCATCAATGTTTCCAATGCACATTCCTTCTGCGATGAATATCTCGCCAACTTACAGCTCAAATTTACCATCCGACAACCAAGTGACAAGTAATGGCGGCAACATGTCTTTGGGTGACAATGAGAATAACGCCGCAGGTGGACGCGGACAGCAAAATGAATTGTCACAGTGCATAACACCGTGTGCTAATGGGTCAACCAATAGATTGTCATTAGCCAATTTGCTGCCAGCTAGGTTAGCATTTGCTGAATACTCATTTCTTTTGTTACTTCAATTGGTATCTGTTGTTATGTTTTTATTTACATTCTATATAATCCTTGTTCTTTGATCAATGTATTGTAGAAACTTTGTGACATGGTTATGCATTTATTTTTATTTTTTTTGGCTCGATACTTTACTGTGACTGTCCTTAGACCAACAGATAACGCTCATTCGCTTTTCATTGCATCCATTGATTCTTGAGATAGGCAAAAATTGCACATTTTGATTTGATTGCTTTGCTTTGATTGACATTTTGAAACATATCCAATATGTGGGAAAAAATGCTTGACAATAAAACATTATTACTTCAGTGCCTTTGAGGAGATGTTTACCTAGTATTTACACTGGTTTTGGTACACTGGAACGGTGATATATATTCTGCTACTTCATTAATGGAATGGGGGCCTATAATTAAAACATGTTAAATGCGTCTTCGCGTAAAAAGAACTGGTTCAGAGTTTTCTTGGAAACAAGAGATAAAAAGCTTCGATACTGTTAAAACTGAACCTGTCGATTTAAGTTTGTCTGCTAATTTTGTTATAGTTTTAAGCACATACAAACTATGACTTTTGTCTATAACTTTAAAAGACAGTTGCGTTGACAGTTTGTACAGAAAATCTAGCAGTCCTTTTTTATAAAAATCGTTTGACAACTTTTCAATAGCTATTTATCGGCACACTTAAGATAAAGTAAAAGAGTTCAAATGCCAATATTGCGTTTTACAAGTGGGTATTGACAAGTTCAGATGAACATGTCTTCTAAAATATCTGCACGTCTTTTTGCTTTTGTCATTTATGTATCATTTTTGGTTAAGAACAGAGCTGTACTGTAACTGTAAAGAAAATTACTTTTTTCTTCTTAAGCTCGGGCACATCCGAGCTCTGAATTCATGTTTCTTTTCTTCTCATGATTAGAGCGCACTTTATGACTTGAAAATTAATTGGCGGTCTGAGTAAAATCCGAGCAGAGGACATTTTGACAGATGACCATTTACGGTTGTTGATTATGAATGGGAAGGTTGGTCAGACTAAAAAAATACAACAAATATTATTCTCATGTTGTATTTTTATATTCTAACAACAGGTAGTGCTCGAATGTGCTTCATAAATAAATTATTTCGTTTTGATCACACCCGAAGCTCGAACTCTGTTCAGTTCTCTTCTAAGAAAAACGCTAAGGTACAATTTTTAGATTTGTTATGACGTTTCTGTGGAGTGCAATTTACAATTGACTGCTTTTTGTAAAGAAAAGTAGTTTTAGTAAGCTTTTGACTTTATTGACGTATGCAGCAGATTCTTTAAAAAACGTAGTTTATTCTTTTTGAAACTAGGTTATGTTAGGTTTGAAGAAAGGTGCACTGCAAGGGTATACTGTACTTTGACGGGGTCTTTTGGTAATGACTTTTATGTTTAAGTTTTACATAAGCTGCAATACAAGTAGCTCACGCAATCAGTTTGAGTATTTAGGTCTGTTTAATGAAGAAGAGTTGGACCAAAATCAGTACAGAACAGCAGAAGTTAGTGAATACTGCCTTCGTATTGCACGAGACACTCAACCGTTAGAATACAATTAAAAATAACTCTGATATTTTCTAAAGTTTGGTCTCGACTTTAAATTCACGAAAGCTCACAATTGGGAAATTTGTATGGAAAATATAGCCACTGTGAACTACTAAAATAAGGAGTCGAAACTAAAAATGTTTATTGGTAAGGCCCTAAGTGTTTTTCAATAAGAAAAATAATGTAGGAAGAATTTTCATTAGCGGAAACGGATTTTGAGACTTCGGAGTCTGCTCCACTTTAGAAGTAGGGGCAACAAATCGTGTGCAAAGCACTACAGCAGTAGAAATAAAACAGTTTAGGACAGCATTTTTTGTATTCTTTTCTGTACGATTCAGAGTCAATAACCTTTTATTGGAATGCATCGATAACGTTAACCGAAGAATCTTGTGAACCTTCAACTGAGTACTCAATTAAAGTTTAATTGTGTAAAACCAAATGATTGTATCTTTAAATTCAAAGTGGTTTTGGGGGTTAAGTGAATGGCCAAAGTGGCAATTAGTCAGTCTAGTCTGCACAAAGATTACTTTTGTAGATTTATTTAACTGAATGGTAGGCGTTCTGTGCATTGAACAGTTTCAACCCTTCTCTTAAGCAACACGTTTATCAGTCATCAGTAATGCAATTTCTGGAAAATTAAATTGTAACGACGAAATATTTTTTTATTGTTCACACTGTTAAGGTCTATTTACATCGAAAAATTCATTCGTTCCAAAAATATAAACTCACACAAAACTAATTGTGAGAAGCTAGGCCTAAGGTACCTGTTCGGACTTGTTGCGCCAACATTTTATTTATTTATTTTTTACATCGAACAAGAGTTTGAAAATGACAGAAATATGTGAAAACATCATAACTCATCGGAAGCACACGTTTTTTTTTTATATTTCTTTATTTATAAGAATCAGACGTTTTTCTTTGCATTTAAAATTTGTAAAGGATGTGGGTATGAAAAAAACGGATAAGAGGAACGAAACTGTAAAAAAAATATTACGTATACGCCCTTCGTATATTTTTACATAAGAAACAAACTAAATACAATTAAATGAAATTAGTAGATGGGCGCTATTATTATTATTGTTAGAGTTAATGCAATCCGCTGCGGTGCTGCCTGCACAAGCTAATAAAACGATGCGTCCGCATTGAACTTGAACAAGATCGTGATTGCATTTTACGAACAAAGTTCCATCCATCCATCCATCTTTTGAACATCAATTGCCAGGAAGTTGACTTGTATTTGATCTATAGAGAGATCATTAGCGGTGGCCTATGGTTGTAGGTTAAGAGACGCATGGAATGAGAGTTGCGTTGTGTGCGTGGCGCTGTGGCAATTAAAACTATATTCAACAGAAACTTGGATAAGTAAAAACGACTTAACTTGTTGAAGGATCCTTGCCAACCGGACGAATTGAATGACGACAAACGGACCGACTCCGTAACGCTGTTAGGTAGTGCAGTCTTTCCCCGCTTCCTAACCCCGTCAAATCGTAACAATTTTCGTTAATTTATTTAACAACGAGCACTTGGAACGGCACCTATGTGAAATGCGCAATATCAACTGAGTAGTGAGGCAGGATTTTCTGAACAAGAATGGTTGGCTAGCCCTCCGTCAACTTAAGTTCATATCATTAATCTAGACCAACAAGAGAGAAAAATGCTTTTAGACTGCTGTCGGACTTACTAAACTAGAAATCCGATCCTCCTTAATGTTCACCCGTGCTCCATAATTTGAGTGAAATAAATCAAAAAATCTACGTCATGGTTGAATCTTCCACACATCATACGAACCATCCAAAAGAGACATAAATCATCCACTTGCTTGATATTACTTTCGCTTGGCGCAGTTCGTAAAGGAACGCATGCACGCTTTGCAATTTCAAAATATGACAAAGCTTTAACTATGCATGAGCTTTAATATTATTCAATATTATTCGACTTCTTTAAAATGTCTGCGGATTTTATTAAGTTCTCATGAATGAATTCATATTCTATAATTTCAGGCAACGTCTAGAACTTATGCGTGAGATGTATCACAATGAAGCCGAGTTGAGTCCAACATCTCCGGACTACAACGTGGAGAGCCTAACCGGTGGGGATCCCTTCTATGACCGTTTCCCTTGGTTCCGAATGGTCGGCCGATCATTTGTGTATCTCAGCAACCTTTTGTATCCAGTGCCACTGGTGCACAAAGTTGCCATTGTCAACGAAAGGGGAGACGTTCGTGGATACCTGCGAATTGCAGTACAACCTGTTTTGGTAAGCTTGACCAAAGTGATTGAATCTTCTTTACAATAAATTGTTTCTGTTTGTTTAGGATGAGGAAAGCATTGATTTCAACAACGGTGTGAAGCAATCGGCTCGTCTGCTCTTCGACGAGGAAGCCAAACCCAAATATCGCCCGATTACGGAGAAAGACGAACGCTACATCGAAGGTGGTCTCGACACAAAAATCGAAGGTGAGTACATGCGAAATGTCAGAATTCGCCTAGAATTTAGATTACTTTTCGACCAAACAAAAAAAAAACGAAAAAAAAAAATATCATATTAAGAATTAGAACTCGAAGATGCAGATTCTGGGCGTGGCGATTCAAGTGTGGCATCCGAGTGCCAGGAGGCTAACGAGGAACCAGCGGAACATCTCCAGGTGGGCAAGGAATTCACTTTCCGTGTAACCGTATTGCAGGCAACCGGTATTAGCGCTGAATATGCTGACATCTTTTGTCAGTTCAAGTATGTATTTTCGCATCGGCTTTCTGTGGCAAACGGTGTTGTTATTCGGTGTTTTTATTTCAGCTTCTTGCATCGTCATGAAGAGGCATTCTCGACAGAACCTGTCAAGAATTCTGCATCTGGCGCACCACTCGGATTCTATCATGTTCAGAATGTAAGTTGTCCTTCTTGTTTTCGTTTAGCTAATTGTGAAAGTTTTGTTTAAATTTGTCTCTCATAGATAACTGTTCCAGTTACGAAATCCTTTATCGAGTATATGAAGACACAACCCATCATGTTTAAAATATTCGGACACTACCAGAATCATCCGCTACATAAAGATGCAAAACAGGAATTCATTTCACGACCCCCACCAAGGCGGATGCTTCCTCCCAGTATTCCCATTAGTCAGCCGGTTCGGAGTCCCAAATTTGGGCCGCTGCCATGTCCGCCATCTTCGACGGTACTGGCGAAACATGATGTCTTGGTTTGGTTTGAGATCTGTGAATTGGCACCCAACGGGGAATACGTACCCTCTGTAAGTTGAACTGATAAACAAATCAAGTAGATCGTAGATCATAATTACGTCAAGCAAGAGGGTAAAATATTTTTTTTTCCCGCTGAGAAATAAATCGGAGAGTAAAATTACGACCAGTTAAATTGAGCTCATCGAACTCCTTCGCTTGCCCTTGACACACCTAGTTTAGCGGCAAACAAAACTTGTCTTGAAAAAAGGCAAACAAACATCATTTTGGGTTCTGTTGTAGTAGTTATTCGATGCTTTCACTAGTTTCGCCTTAAATGAGTAGCAGTTTCATCATCTCTAATCTGAGTCGTAGTTTTACATTCCATTAGAAAGCGATTACGTTAAGAGAAGGAACCCTTAAGTAGCGACGATGACGTGCATTTTATGCAAGGCAAACATTTTAAGCATTTTTCTATATATTTTATTTTATCCTTGCAGGTGGTCGAGCATAGTGATGATCTTCCTTGCCGTGGTCTATTCTTACTGCATCAAGGCATACAGAGGCGTATTCGCATTACAATTGTCCACGAACCAACGCCGGAGGTTAAATGGAAGGACATCCGCGAATTAGTGGTTGGTCGTATTCGGAGCACTCCCGAATCATCGGATGACATTGATGATGATTCGTGTGTCCTGTCGCTGGGCCTATTCCCTGGTGAAGTACTCGAGGTGCCCGGTGATGACAGATCATTCTATCGGTTCGAAGCCGCATGGGACTCCAGCTTACACAATTCAACACTTTTGAATCGTGTGACTCAAGCTGGTGAAACGATTTACATTACATTGAGCGCTTACTTGGAGGTAAGTTGAACCGCTACCCGCACATACGTGACGTAGTTTTATCGATTTCTCTTGTTAAAGTTGGAGAATTGTGCTCGTCCAGCTATCATTACCAAAGACCTTAGTATGGTAATTTATGGGCGCGATGCACGCACCGGACCACGCTCCCTAAAACACCTTTTCTCTGGGCAGTATCGCAATCCAGAAGCCAATCGTTTGTCTGGAGTCTATGAACTTTCGCTAAGGAGAGCTTCTGAAGCAGGTAGTCCAGGTAGAAATTTCTAATGTAGTTGTGTATTGTAAACGATTTTGTTGCTTTGTTCGCTTGGTTTGACATTTTCGATCGAAATAGCTCTCAGACAAGAAAGGGCTAATGTTTGTGTATTTTTGTTTCCCTTAAAACTCAGGTGTACAACGCCGACAGCGAAGAGTTCTTGACACGAGCTCCACATATGTTAGGGGAGAAGAAAATCTTCATGGATGGCGACCACGCGGCGACTCCCTGATATTCGATCACCAATGGGAGTTGGAGAAACTCACCCGACTGGAGGAAGTGGGTCGTGTTAAGCATTTGTTATTGTTGCGCGAACGTTTGGGCATGGACACAAATCCCAATCCCACGACAAAGACAGAGAAGGATGTTTGCAATCTTGCTGCTAGAGCTGGAACTTCACCGGTGCATATGGTAATTCCACCATCTCCACAAACGCCTGTCAAAGATCCACAGCAAATAATGCCAGATCGTGAATACAACCAACGAGAGCAAGAACTAATGCTCAAGTGCTTGAAATTGGTTCAAGGTAACGTATTAGGTTCGCTGCGTCTGTTCAGCAATGCTAAATGTGTATTTCCCTAGGACGATACAATAACAAATCCGAACCGGCTGATAACTCACAGTCACAATCTGATGTATCACCTGGGGATGAGGGATGCGCTGACATGACCGTTAGTTGTATTTCAGGCAATTCTCTCGAGTAAGATAAAGCTGTTGTTTTTTTCTTGACAAAAATTAAACCTACAGCGCGTGTTGCTTATCGTTTTGCAGACTTTGCTCTCCAGATCGAACAGACGCACCAAATGGCTGGGAGGCACCAGCTCCAGCAACACAACCTGCACTTCCGCTCAGACTCTATGTGCCCGAATTGGAAGAGATTCGTGTGAGTCCAGTTGTTGCACGAAAAGGTCTGCTCAATGTCTTAGAACACGGTGGATCTGGATGGAAGAAGCGTTGGGTGGTATGTATTTCTGCGGAATTTCATCTATCATCAACACATTTGCCAACAACTACTGTCATTGTTATTTCAGACTGTTCGTCGCCCATATGTCTTCATCTACAAATCAGAGAAGGATCCAGTTGAGAGAGCCGTACTCAATCTGGGCACAGCACAAGTTGAATGCAGTGAAGATCAAGCAGCTATGGTCAAAATTCCAAACACATTTAGGTAGCTCCTAAATGACTAGATCTATTTCCATTAACATAACACAAACATTTTTGACATTCTTCTTTCAGTGTTGTCACAAAGCATCGTGGATACCTTTTACAAACACTCGGCGATAAGGAAGTCCATGATTGGTTGTATGCTATAAACCCTCTTTTAGCTGGACAAATTAGGTAAGTTAATCGAAATGATACCTATTGAAACTTTTCTGCGTATACATGAGATATCTGAAACGTGTCATTTTGCCTACGTCGGGAAAACATTGTTTCCTCGTGGGGGTCCTACTTTACCATTTCTTCAAGTGATTTACTGAAAATATTAGTTTTTCATCCGCTAGATTAAGACTAGCGAAATAATACGAAATAATCATTGGTCGTGCAGTTGCTTGTCAAGTAGCTACGACTAACACATTGAAATCACTGGCGTATCCAATTATGACCGACTCACTTCTGTCTTTTGGTTGCTTGCTTACTCGAATAAACTAATTTATTCATACTGGGGTTAGAATTGGCCTTCGTAATAAATCATTCCTAGAGAACTCTTCAGTACTTAACATTTTGTAATATGACATATAAAATTTAATATAAACTTCAAAAGCAAATGCAAGACGAACTGTTACCGTTTCAAGAAATCACATTTTATGTTTGATCAATGACTTGATTGCGAATGCCTTAGAAATCTCAACTTAATCATGTTACAAATTCCTTGAAACCATAAAATTGTATGTTTTGCAGGTCAAGACTGGCGCGACGTACTCTAGAGACTGCATCCCAAACGCAAGTATCTCAAAATTCGAACAAATGAGATACGATTACGATGGAATCCGTATTAGTGTATTGAAATTAAATGTTGAAACAAACTAACATTCAGCTAATCATAACTAATCTAAAGTTTAGCTCTCAACATTCTGACATCAAAAAAAAATAAATAAATAAATACAACTGATGTTCAAAAGATGACAAACAAACTTAAAACATACATGGATTCCATCAACAGAATAAAAGAAAACAAAAAATATGATAACTAAACGATAAAAAAGAACCTTTCACACATACACTTGTCAATATTCGTAAAAATCTTGTTTTTATTTTCTTTTTCTTTCAACTGTAAACTCAAAACTACATTCATAATCGTTTCCCATTTAATTAATAGAAAAAGAACAAAAAGAAAAAAATACTGAGTTCAAAATATATTTATAAATTACATTGTACATAGTATATAAATATTTCAAAAGAAAGACGTAGGTGTTTAGTTTGTATGTGGATATATTTATTCTGTTCCGACTTAATGATAACAATTTATCTGTGCATTTTTATTTTATATACATATTTTGTTTTTGTAGGCGCTTTATTATTATTGTGTTCACAGTGTATCCATTTTGTTTTAAAGTTTAAATTCCAATTTGAACATATTGCACTAATATGGATTCCAGCGATCTCTCAAAGTAAAAAAAACTTATATATATAAATTTAGATGTACTTCAAACACATATATAAAAAAATATATATTATAAAAAAAATTACAAGAAATTATATATAGATACATATATATATAAATGTGAAAAGTCAACTTTGTTTCTTTTCTTTTTTTTAGAAATATTATTTTAAATATTAAAATATATACATAAACGATAGTATTAATTATTTAATTTAAAAAAACAAAAAAAAAACAGAAGAACCCTTTTAAAAAAATATATATTTCAAATATTTCAATATTAAAAAAATATATATATAAATGAATGAAAAGTAAAAAATAAATGTAGTAAATAGTAAAAGAAATAAGAGAACAAAATAGAACAAAAACTGAGCAAATAACTCGTTAGGGTAATTTTATTGAGTGATGTTGAAACAGAGATTGGAGTGGTTAAATAATTAATCAAAAGGAAACAATAATAAATATCCATTATACTTGTTAATATATATCGAATATACATTTTATTTGTGCAATGCTTACCTAAATCAATATTTATTTTCTCTTTTTTTTCGCCCCATTCTTCGCGTTTACAGCAAAAAACTGAACAGGATTTTAAAAGCCTATTTATTGAATTCAATGTAAAAAAAAAAACAAAATGAATGAGAGTCTGTAAATTCGCGCAAAAGTCACAGATGATATGTAAAAATGCTGCGCTAAGTCACAGATGATATGTATAGGAAGAAAACGTTAAGAAAAACACAACCAAATGATGAGGAAACAGTAAAGTATATTATATACGATAAATCGTGTGTATAGAATGTTTCACTAATGTGCAAACGGAGAAAGAATAATATGAAAGCTAAGGGATCAGACCTAAGGATATATTGGAATAATCAAAAATGTCGTTTTTAATATTTATCTCAATGTTTCAATTTCTGTTTATAATAAAAAATAAAGCAAACAACAATGAATACTATTTTACATTTCAGTTTAATGATTTTTGGTTGCAAGATAATCAGAAAAACAATTAAAAAGGAGTCAGGGATTTCTACTATTTTTGATTTCAACGAAACACAGACACAAAACAAAGATAAAGACGAAAGGCTTTACAACGCATCTAATCGTATGCAGATACCTATTTTGCGTAGCAGCTCTGACTATTTTCGAACCAAATTTTTCGATATCAAGCTGACTTTTGCACTTTATCCTTTTTCAATGTCATCACACATTGTCTTAACTTGGATGGTGCCCATACGATGCAATTATGATTATTATTACCAATAAATAAAGTACGATCAAAAATTCGGAAGCCAAATCATAGAAATCATTCGTTAATCCGTCTGTTTAAGAAAAAACAACTTAAGGAAAACATGGCTTTATAAAGTTCATATGTATGCTCAATAAAGTCGATAGAAGTGAAACCACCTGGACAAAATACATTACAAAAAAAAGTCCTAAGTTTCCATCTTAAACTTGGACTAACGGTCCTCATCTTCACTAAGAGAACATTTAAAAGAGAAATAACATTTCCGTCAACAACTTCATCTTTCTAGAACATGTTTACCTAAAAAACATAGTTTCGTTTAACCTGTAGGCGATTATTGTCCACGGTGAAAGTATACTGAACGGAATATTTCACCAACTTCATACAAATCCGAATATTACAAGTCATGTCAAATTATATAAGTCTGACATATAAGTATTATATTTGTATATACACGAAATCGTAACATTCACTGTGTTTCGTTTTTAAAAGCACTATCCAGTAGCCGAAACAATATTATAAACAGAATTTATATAATGACTTCAAAATTAGTTGCAATCTTTTGAGTAGACATTTCTTTACTAATAAAGAAAACATCTCCAAAGATCACTTCCACAGGCCTATACCTTCACCAATGTGCAATCGAATGAGAACCATATATTTATAATAAAAAAAAATCTATCTTGTTAATTTACGCTTATAGCGATAAATATAAAGAATCAAATTAGTTTTCTAAATGTCAAAATCGCGATTTACTAGCATAGCTACACCTTTTGTTTTATGAAACGTATCTACATGTATCTATGTATAATCATGTACCTACTTACATGTGTGTTAAGATGCGCTACAAATGCAATATAAATTAAATATGATTTAAATAAGCATCGCAAAACGTTCACTAAATAAACCCGTATGTGTGACGTGTGTTTATTTAAACTTTGAATCTGGCAACTATTTCGTTTATAAATTTATCGAAATAGTTACCTCGAGAAAGATGCACAGAATTTAATGGAATCTTCATTAAATTGAAGATAAGGAGATATCTTGCGTAAATGAATAAAAATCATTTTTGACGTTAAGTTATCGGGTGATATAAATTGTTGCTACGAAAACATTTTCTATTTGCTTTTGCTTGAGTATATTCGTTTTGTCTGTTATTTATTTAAGAACAATTTTTTTTTTTCATTTTTAAGGTATGTGTAAAAAGAAACAGAAGGGACGAAATTTCCTTTACCAAAATGAAAAAAAAAAAATTTAAATAGTACTAAAAGTAATTTAAAATAATTATAAAAATTTGTGTAACTTTCAATGATATATATTACATAGTTCAGAAAAGAGCATACTTATTATAAACATTAATTATATTATGTATTATTGATGACAACCAATAAAATAGTTATTATAATGAAAAGAAAACAAACCAAACCAAAAACAGATACCTTCATGGAGCCAGACATACGGAAGATACAAAATTATTTAAGCTAAATGTATTATCTAAAGATATATACGTGGCGTATCACTATTATAAAATAAAAAAAAAGCTTTAAATAAATAGTATTGTTTTATTTCCAATGCGAGTTTTCGAGTGGCAATGTAGCTTTTCCATCGCATCCAAAACGAATTTCACCAAAGAAAAAACAATTTTTTTTAAGTATTTGAGAACAAAAAGGTTTGGGCAGTCATTCACTTCTTTCAAAACACGTCCGCTTTAGTAGGCAAAATACTGCAATTTTTAAGAAAAGTTTAAGAAGGGATGACTGATAAGATATAGAAACTCATACCTATAAGTAATCGTCCTTGTAGTTAGCACATTACCGGCCAACCGGGCCGGCTTTAAATATACTCGCCTAATGATCACTCTTGAGACTGAGCTACTCATAAGGTGACCTTCGCTTCGAGGAGAAATCATCACCTTGCAACTGTTGTATCTCTCCGCGTCGGTCAAAAGGGGCACCAAAAGAATTAAAACGACCGACTTTGTTGAGCTATCCAAAACGACTCGTCGCTTACCTGTCGGTCTGTTTAAAGCTTCAGCGTCATCTCGCCCAGTCAGCATGCCGTCGTTGCTGGGTCGTGCCAGAGGGCAATAGCATTGATGGGGCAACAATGCTGAGCTATCACAATAAACTGCATTGTTGCCCAACCAACTCCAAATTGCAACGATGCTTTTTGAGTGCATTAGCTTTGGTTAGGAAACAATGCTGAGCCATCACAACAAACTCGTTTGCTTATGAAAGCGAGCATTGGCCCCTAAATTGCTTAACTGGCGACATATTGCTGAGCGCAACATAAAATACGCCTGGTGTGCCACATTACATAGCAGAAGTGTTACGATCTCCAGCAATAATCCTTGGGTGGTCTCCAAAAAAAATCTTTTATTTGACTATTTGCTTATTCTCTTCCATTTCTTCAACGTCATCGACAAATTGCATTAGGAATCGAACTCTTAACTCTATTGTTCACGTCTAATTTATGTAGATATACAGTCTTTCCGCAGGCGGATCAAATTTTGTTTCCGTGTGAACTCTGCACAATAAAACTGTCGGTGTCAATGTATGGAAAAACGCTAAAAACCGGTTGCTGATATTACTCATAGCTTTTAAAGTACCACATTAAACTAAACCCCTTGTCGATCACTGCATTTATGTCATTGTATGACACAACTTGCCGACCAGGCGGATTATACTGCTAGAATATTGTTGTCGCCGCCATTTGTTAATCTGCGGAAGTAATATTTGCAAACCCTCAGCACCGACTGTGAATCTGTGAAGCTTAGGCGTATTCCCATGTTCAAATCTTCAGATTTTTGTATTTCCTCATAATTTTGGAAATATCTCTAGTAGAGCTTTTTGAACTTCCGAGCATTGCATCCGATCTTAGACGGAAATCTTCATTGAAACCACAGGGTTTTGATGAAGTCATATCATGAAATCCCAGCATCCCAGTGACTAAAGACTACGAGTCCACTTCTTCCCCTGGCCAGGCATTCCTCTTTGCCATGATATGCCGTCTATCAACTAGGGCAGCTTTCTGGCTTGTGCTCACCTTGACAGATTTTGGTAATAATATTGATGATCTGTATCCGTGTACCTACCCGATTTTCGCCATTATTTATTTTTGCATTTGTGCTGGTGCGTGATTTAAAAGTCAGCTATTCTTAAATAATTGTAATTTGTGTTTATAAAAACCCATTCAATTTATGTTGATATCCATTGCAGCGGCCAAAATAATGTAAATTGTTCGGTCTTCCTTGTCGTCTCGAACCTGGCGGCTGGGATTCGAAGATCCTCTTAGCTAGAGCATTATTGTCCATTCGCTCGATGTGGCCGAGCCAATGTAGTCGACGAATTTTGGCCTTATGGACTACATCCACATCTTGGTACAGCTCATAGAGTTCGCGGTTTTATCTTCTCCTCCATTCGCCCTCCTCGCACACAGGACCAAAAAGCAATCAAATTAATGTGACATAATTCTTGATAACAACAATTTTGGTTAGCGTAATAAAAAATTTGGGAATTTTGACATAAGCCACCTGCATTTGCACCACTGTTTCATATGATACCGCAACAAACCAAGTCTGTGAATTGGTTGCTTTCGTAATAAATCATGTTGAATTTTTGTTTATTCTAAAATAGTAAAAGTAAGTGGTGGCTATTAAAACCAACGTGGAGTTTGCAATTCAAAGCTATTTACTATGGTCAGATTTCAGCAAAGCGCACATAAAAAACTTTACTCATAAGTTATAACCATTTTGTTGCTCATATTTGACATTATTTGATATCGGTCATAATATATGCGTAGGAAACCTTTATGTTATTAAATAAGTATACCTGGTTATTAAATCGCTGTTAAAACATTAAAACCAAATAATATTCCCTTGGCTTTCTGACTTCACACTTCATTTTGCAGTAAACCAAGTGTGGAGTGCATAATGTCAGAGACAAAACATAAATATAGATATTCATATTTTTTTTAAATATATTCCACAATCCACACCCGAATGCATCTACAAATAGACTATGTTTGACTGGCCATATATGCTATGTTTGATGAATGATGGCATAAAACGTTTGTGCTGTTAGCGTACATAACAAGCTATATATAACGGACAAATATTTGAGCGTAATTGGTTTCCATGGTTTCGAATAGCACGAACTCGTACTTTTGTTGTAAATTATTAGAGTCAATGATCTAAATGTCTAATATCTGGATAAATTACTTTTTCAATGTCATATGCAAAAAGTATTGTTCCCTTGGAGAGTTTTCCTTTTTCATAAAAAGCTAGTTAAGTATCCAAAATAGTGTATTTTTTATTCTTGTAAATCACAGAAAAACCTTTCCCCACATCTAGTTTGGACAACCAAAATTTTGTGCTCACTTATTTTATCTATTGCTGAGCTATTTGATCTATGAAAATTTGTTTCATCCAATTTCGAATGCAATGCAAATATCTATCTAACAGATTCTGTAGGTATTCTCCCCATGCTTTTATAACATTTTCGAATTTTAGTATTACTTATTTGTTTTGACACTATTTCACAGCACCCTATATGAACTATAACAAATCACAGCCTACTTCACTCCTATTCGCCAATTTTTTGACATAAATGACGTGGTTCCGTGATAACTAGGAGAAAAAAAAAGTTCTCATTCATTAAATTTGTTCATTTTTCCCCACAAAAGCTATGAAAAATTAGTGATTTCAATAAATTATTTTATTCATAAAATATGCATTTTGTGCGTAAAAGGTCAACGTAGATAAACACAGTAATCTAGCGGATATTGTAGCGAACTATGATGAATGAAGAGACCACCTCATCGTCGTCGTCCGGTGGCGGTATCACAAAAATTTTCACTCGATTGTCACAGGTACAGTGGTTAAAAGGGTGGTGGATTTTCCTTAATATGTAAATGAAACTAGCTAATTATTATCCCCTGCGTTTAGACATACCAATCGATTCTAGACAAATGGACACCTCACACCCGACTGCGTTGGACTGGTGCTGGTGCCCTAATGTTACTGTTTCTCATCCGAGTATTCCTTAAGCAGGGCTGGTACATCGTCTGCTATGCATTGGGGATCTATCATTTGAATTTATTCATTGCTTTTTTAACGCCGAAGATCGATCCTGAATACGATCCTTATGGAGGTAAGCTATAAAGTGAATAAGATTAATAACTATTTAAATGTCTTGTAAACAGAACTTATTGATTTATTTTTGTGCAAATGAGCAAGGCCAGCAGAACAAGTGCGTGAAGAATTCCACTCATTTACCAAGGTAAACGGATTCGAAAATCGATAATTGCCAATCATGGACACGAATAGTTCTGAATAGCAGCGGGCCAACACCGATCGGGCTGTAAAGTTGTTAGTCATCTTTTTTTGCTTTCTTTTTTAATCTTGTTAATGTGGGTATGTATATGAGCAAATAATGTTCTGGGTTATCGTTAATAAACAAAGTGCTGATTAGGGATATGTCTATAAGTTTGTTGACAACATCTTTAGTTAGGCGTCGAACAAGACATAATCTTAGAACTTTCGATTTTACAAAAAGCTGAGAAAGCGCTTTTGCACATCACGCGGGTAGTTTCGATCGTTTTCCAATTGCTGTGTTGTTTTTTTGGGAGCACATATAGTTATTATCTCATTCTTTGAATTTGCAAGAAAAAACAAGTTTCTTATGTCGTTTATGCCGGTATGACAGACTCAATTACTCATCGAGAAGGAGGCTTGCTAACAAACCTGTAGTTAATGTTGTCGAAGCTCGGTCATTGCCCTACTCGAATGTTGGGCAGTCAATAAATCTAGATCATGTGGCAATGAATGGGTCGCTGATGTGCGCATATAACTGCATTGCACTGGTTTTAATTAATTTCCCTTAACAATTGCAGTTTAGTAATTGTTGATTGCTTTGTAAATTAATTCATTTATTTTACAGCAGCCGTCGTAGGCTGGCTTTCTCTTCGTAATTGCTATTGATTGGATATTAATATTAGTTCTCGTTATTACCTTACATATTAAAAAAATAAAATACACTTTACTTTTACAAAGCCAACCGGCCTTACTGCCATCTTGAGTTGAGTTGCATTCTGCACTTATTATACGCCTTTTTGAAATATACGAACACTTCCGTCACAACGAGATGTCCGTTTTCCGTTAGTGATGCTACCGGGCTTGAACTGGGATGATACTCATCTATGTAACTTGCTGCTTTGATATAAGCGGATGCTGCACTTGTCGGCTTTGATTTTGCATTGCTAAATAATATTTTTACCGATTCGTGAGACAATATGTTGATCTGTCACGATTGAGTATAAGTATTGGAAACATAATACTAATCCTACAAGTTGTGCAGTAGTCCAGTAAGTTTCGGGGCTGACAATTTTTATTTTCACCTTCGTTTCCATTAGGCCCACGACACGATTTCTGTCTCCATCCATATAATTGCTCGGAGTAAATACTAAAGGATGTGTTGTGCAATGCAGGATATATTGTTTAGTCAAGTTTGTTTAGCATGAATTATCTCCGTTGGTGTTCTTTCAGTATCTCTGAAGGTCAAGCGACAGTTAAGGATACTCTTTGATTTTCTAAAGAGTACCTCGATTACGAGCATAAGTTCCTGCATTCCTTTAATGGTTATTTGATTTATTGTCAGCAAATATCTTTGGCTGCCAAGTTGTTCACCGTTTATGATGGATGCCTTGTTCCTCCCTAATTTATGCTCACCACTTTTTGTCTCTTTCAATTTCAGATGACCAAGGTCCCGAATTGCCAACAACAGTTAATGAAGAATTCCGACCGTTCATACGACGGTTGCCGGAGTTTAAGTTCTGGCTCTCGATCGCGAAAAGTACACTGATCGGGGTCACGTGTACGTTCTTTGATGTATTCAATGTACCAGTGTTTTGGCCAATATTGGTCATGTACTTTATAACGCTGTTTTGCATTACGATGAAACGGCAAATTAAGGTATGTTACACACCACCTCGCATCACTACATATTTGCTAACCACCGAATTTTGTACACCTTTGCAGCATATGATAAAATACAAGTATTTACCATTTACCCGCAATAAGCCACGTTACCAGCGAGTAGGTGAGACAAAGTGACAATTAGCCGCACAGACACCGCAGAAGAGCGACAACTTCACAGCATCGGCAAAGGATATTTCGCCGGTAGCCACACACAATCCAACAATCCCGGCATCAGTAGTAGCAACAGAAACTAATAAATCATCCCCTGTAGAACCACCGCAAATTATTACAGTTGTCTAAATGAAACAACAACACTACTTTGTTATATCGTGCATATGATTTCGGTCTGATTATTTTGTTTTCGTTTTGATGTGTTCAAAAGAGGAACTCTTCTAATTCTAAACCATAAACATCAAACAAATTAATTGGTCAAAACAAAGTTTTAAATCATTTGCTGGTAAGCATTTCGGTGGCCTTATGTGAATAGATACCAAAAATATCAAAGTAATTCTGTTTTTGTTTCCATTAGAATTTATTAGTTTCCTTTAGTTGCTTGTATGTGTATGTGTAGAGTCGTTGCAGTGTCTTGTGCAAATTAAATGATTTAATATAATTTACACTTTCTCATGGTATATTATGTATATGTAAAAACAAATCAAATACCCAGAATATAGCTAATATTACCATTAAATGTTTATGAACAACATTACAAAATTTTGTTTGTTATTATTTGCATACCTATTTATAGTTTTTATTGTTTCTTTTCTTATAGTTTCGTGCTAATTAGGTTTTCCACTTTTTTGTTCTATGATATGATTTGAAAGCATAAAGAGCAAGAGACGGATATGCAGTATGTGTGAGAACAAAACTGATTTTGTACTTTGTAATATGTACCATCTTTAATTTGAAAGCATGTATTTAACGCGGTTCTTTATTTTGTCATCGTTTGTCGAAACCAAAAATTAAAACAAAAAAACCTGGTGATGGTGGTAAAACATTGTAGGGATAATTAAATAAGATCATTGTACAATTGTAATAGAAATTGCCCATTCTGTTGAAGAATAATTATTAACTAATAATAACTACGAAGTAAGAAATCAAATTTTCAAAAAATTAACCTCGTTTTTTTATTATTTGACTAAAAAAATTATAACCCTTTCTGAGCATGGAGCTTTGTGCTTTGTGATCAGCCTTGAAAGCTTGGCGATGGAAGTGGATATATCCTCGATGAGGATACTCACACTGTATCTCGAAAAAGTCGATGTCTGTATTCCCTACACGACTGACCACATGACTTTGACATGATCGGAAGTGTTTTGCACTTTTAAATAACCGCGATCACTTTGACACGCAATATATAGGTAAACTCGATAAATTACGAGTGAGGACGCGTGCTAGGGATAATCTACGACAAAGTTTATTAGTAAGAAAGTTCACATAAGAAGTCGCCATAAAAAGGCAGCCACAGCACATACGAGTGTATCTGTCCATTTTCAGATCTATAAAAGGGCGACGAGATGGAGCGTCGATATGCTGCGCGTGCATTTATGTAATCACTACCCTTTGCCACTCATGGCTCATTCCCAGTTAGCACGTATCCCCTTTTTGTTCCCATCTCCTCGTATGTCGCTTAAGCGTTCCTCTTACATGTCTAGTTTTGCCGTAGCTACATCAACACGAGTGCTACCCTCTCCAGTTTCATGTCTCCTTTTCTTCTTTCTGTCATATTATTTTACCGAGAGAATTGGGCGCGCTCAGAAATAGCTATAGGAAACTTTTCAATCGTGCTAAAGTTACAAGAAAAGTGACCAACAAGGATTCTTACAAGGAATTTCTTCAAATTCTTTTTGTAGGTCTTTTGAGCCATCAAAGCAACAAACCCAGCCATGGTAGGCTGTTGGAAAAACACGGTTGACTCTTCATCTCTAAGAAAAAGTATTTAAGCCCCACTTGACTTCTAACCGTACAAATGACATCGGGTAGCGCTTTGACATAATGCTGAAGAGTTGTCTAGATGAAAAAAAACCCAAAATACAACAAATAATCCATTTAAGCCTCTATTATATTATGTATTTATTTACAAAAATAAAACTAAAACAATCAATTCGACACAGTTAGTCCGTTAAAAGTCCATGAAACAGGAATTTGTGTTAGCTGCTTAACCCAGCCTTCATTGATCATTTTGGTAGGAGCATTTCTTTGAGCGAAATATTCCATCGAATACAAGCATATGACAACCGTTATTCCTGTCAAAATGGAGAACATGAAATATACTTTACCAGCGGTCCTAGGCAGCTTTCTCGTGGTAAAGAAGAACAGCACACCAAACCCGCCAAAACTTGCAAACATCGCAGGATAAAACATATGTAGGGTAACTCCAATCACATGTTCATGCATCAGTGCCGATAAATAAAAGACCATCAACGAGGAACACACCTTTGAGCCTTTAAAGATGTACTTGTAAGAATCCTTGTAAACATATTCGAAAAACCACTCCTGAACCACAATATTCCAGGTGCGATAATAGTTGTCATAGTTTGCCGATGTCCACCAATCTGTATAGAACAACCGGTCACCGAATCTTAAAATCTCAGCTGTGAAGTTTAACCAGCAGTGCAAAAGCAAATAATGGACAGCGACAAAAATAAGGATAGAGGGTAGAATCATTGCAAATATTGTTTCGACAAGTTCGGCGGCTGTAAGTGTTTTCACGCCAAAGTCTTGGAAATTCGTTAGAATGAAACGTTCGTATAGGAAGCTGAGTAGAAGTACAACAACAATGCCCTCTAGCAAATTTATAACGACGAAGGACCATCGGATCTTGGCTGTCCTGGGATATGAGTCGCGGTACAGAAGTGTTGGAGCGAAAAGGTAGTACAGATATGAATATACGGGAGCAAGTTCAACGGACTTGTCTTTCGATTGATGCTGGAGTAGCTTGGGCACATTGGATCTAACGAACGCATGAGCCTTCATAATGAGACGAAGTGTTTCCATTAGTATTGCAACTGAAGATGCAAAGGGTAAATCGAAGGCATAGCAGGTGATGGTGCCTACGTACAACAAAGTAAGTTGAAATCCAACGAAACTTAATAGGCAGACATAGTTCCAGACATTCCGAAGTCTTGCGTCTGAAAATGGGAAACATAATTAAACAAACATTTAGTTAAGATTTGGTCTATACTTACTATCATTCAGACTACGCGATACTTTAGCCCAGGTCTGTAAAGCGTAGTATAATCCCACCATTGGAATTTGCATGAGACTCCATACAGCAAAGACCATATGAATCTTTGCAAAGCCTTGTCTTATGGTTAACAGACCTAAATGCAACCTGATGAAGAAATGAAAACAGTTTTAATATCTGACATCAAAGAATAGGGTAGGCTAATGTTGTAGGAAATATATTCGAGGTAACGAACGTTGTAGAGAGTTGGTTAAGGTCTGTGGCGACGGATCTGGCAACGTCAGAAGGCAAAAAATGACAAGCTGTCAAGCTTGTGCCACGATTTTGATTTATTTTCCTTTTTTTTAATTGGAGCTAGGAGATTTGTGGAAATCTTTGGCAAAATTTGCGTTGGGAATATTAAAGTAAAATATAGATTACATAGACTAATGTCGTTTTCCATTGGGACAAAAAATCAATATTTTTTTTGTTCTAAATCACTTTTCATGTTCCATTGGGCAAAAAAATCAATCTTTTTTTCGATTCGGATCACTTTTTGCAGATCTCGACTTTGCACAGCTGTTTTACGTCATCTTAAGAAGTTAGCCTTCAACACAATTGCGCAAAGTTTCGTGGAAACCAAAATAAAGAAATACATAAATTGCCATGGATATAATTTTGTAGGAATTATTATCTTCATTGCCTTCCTCATCATCTGGATTCTACGAATCAGCGAAACTACTCCAACAATGGAAACATTTTCAAGTCGATATCCATAGTTGATTTTTCCAAAAACGAATGCAATTTGAACAGCTGATATTGCTGTCAAATAACGCACTAATCCATTTACAAAAGCAGATCAATTTCGTTGAATGTTCCATGAGCCGCGTTAAATCTGAGATCTGAAAAAGATTTTTGGTGGTCCCAATGGAAAACGACATAAGTATTGAATAAATATTATTGTCATTGAAGGAATTTTTAAACGAATAAAACTGAATTGTGGTACCTAATTTTACTTATTGAGGTTGTATCGTTGCGGAAAATTCGAGAGCTCTTCTCAATAAGGTCCTTAAAGAGGAGGAAACCTGGTAAATAAATCTAAAAAATAAATTCACTAATTTTCAAACGCGGCGACCTCCGATATCAATTCCAGCCTTTCTTTCAATGAGAGCGATGCCTCTATAACTAAATTAACTTTCGGGGATGCAATAGGGCTCAGTGCTCACTATCAGCTAGTTCTGTTCACTGTCTGCAGCTGCCTCTGGTCAATTGGACAAATCCGGTATTTTCTGCCACTTAGCTGAGAACGAACCGAGAAGTAAATAGCCCTTCAGAGACAGACACACCAATATACTGCCAGAAAAGAGACGTTTTAAAGAAGTGCTTTAACAAGGCAAAAATTGCAAAGCTGATACCAAAAACTCCAACACTATCCCAGGACTCAACTTTCCTAGTAATGAAGGGCATACGAGAATCCGCAATCTAATTGCAATAGTTGGTCAAAACTCCTTTAAACTATAAAATAGACCGTGTCAGACTATAGGTCAAGTTCTGGCCGATATAAAACAACAAACGGCATGTACCTACATTATGGGCTTATCGACGTTTCGATGAGGTAGCCAAGCAGTATTTTTTTTTACATGTATCAAGCGACCGTTATCAGATTTGAATACAATTTCTCGTGTTAAAGTTTGGCGTCAAATTGAACAACAATTTTAATAATTTTTGTTAACGAAGCTAACTCAAATGACAGCCTTAAAATTATTTGAACTTTGTTCAGCTATAACCTGTTTAATTGTGGCTTTAAAACTTGAATTGTTGGTTAAAATAGCAGACGAAGGGTGCTAGAGCGTAGGTTTTTATTTCAATTTTAAATATTAGCAAGTGCCCTTGAACTTTTGGTAGGTATTGATAAGATTTGCTAGGTCAAATCACTTAAAAAATACACTCAGAGTTATAATAAAGGGTGATTTTTTAGCTGGTTTGGTTTTGGCAACACTGGTTTTGACAGCTGACGTGTGTTTAGTACCTTGTGTCACTGTCAAACAGCTTCAGTTTGGTTTGCAATTTAACCATGGATCGTCTTACAAATGAACAACGGTTCGAAATGTTCATCGCGCGCTGCTTCCATTTTATGATCGGCATTCTCGACCTTCTGAGCAGTCTATTCGGAAGATTGTGACCAAATTTCGCACCAAATTTACTTTGTTGGACATTAAACCACCAACACGTTTACGTACTGTGCGTAGTGAAGAAAATATTGCGGCCGTATCAGCTAGTGTGACAGAAGACCGCGAAATGTCGATTCGGCGCCGTTCCCAGCAGTTAGGCCTTTGTTACAGCACTACGTGGAACATTTTGCGGAAGGATTTGGGCGTAAAGCCTTTTAAGATACAGCTGGTGCAAGAACTAAAGCCAGCCGACCTACCACAACGCCGAATTTTTGGTGAAAGGGCTCTTGGAAAGCTGGCCGAGGATCCGCTTTTTTATCGAAAAATTGTGTTAAGCGATGAGGCTCATTTTTGGTTGAATGGGTACGTAAATAAGCAAAATTGCCGCATTTGGAGTGAAGATCAGCCAGAAGCATTGCAACAGCTACCAATGCATCCCGAAAAAGCCACTGTTTGGTGCGGTTTATGGGCCGGCGGCATTATTGGGCCATATTTCTTCAAAGATGATGCGAATCGCAGCGTTACTGTCAATGGTGAACGCTACCGAGCGATGATAACAAACTTTTTTTTGCCCGAAATGGAAGTTCTTGACTTGCATGATATGTGGTTTCAACAAGACGGTGCCACATGCCACACAGCACGCGAAACAATGGCGCAATTGCGAGGCGAGTTTGGTGAACAGTTAATTTCACGTTTCGGGCCGGTCAATTGGCCGCCTAGATCGTGCGATTTGACACCATTAGATTATTTTTTGTGGGGGTATGCCAAGGCTAATGTGTATAGGGACAAGCCCGCTTCGATTGACGCACTGGAAGCCAACATCCATGCATTCATTCGTGAGATACCGGCCGATATGTGTGAAACAGTATGCCAAAATTGGACTCAGCGGATGGGCTACCTGAGACGCAGCCGCGGTCAACATTTGCATGAAATTATCTTTAAACATTAAATTGCAAGGTTCAAACTATCGATTCAAATAAATATTTCATTCATTTTTTCGAATTTTTTGTGTTTTTTTTTTAAAAAAAGTTCTAAACCTCTTAAAAAATCACCCTTTATAAACACACTATTATTGATATGCCGGACTAATAGCAATGACCTGCTTTATCTTAACTTCAACTAACCTTCCACTTGTCAGCAAGTCATGACAGATTTTGTTCATAATAAACAAAATAAAAATAGCCACACACAAATAGTACACACTTCTAGGTTGCTCATTTTTCAGTTGCGTGGTAAAGTACGAATCCCGCACTATAAACACTTTGACTTTGCTAGGATTGACGAACTTTTTTCCCTGTTCATGATCAGATTCATGAGGCTTATCTCGTGGTTCGGAATCAGACATATTCCTTCAGCTTAAAGTCAACCGAATGTAAATGCGACGCGAGAGATAGTGGAATCAACGCGTAGTGTAGCTTGGAAAGAAATTCACATTTTTAAGACGACCTTATCTGTGTCATGCTTTTTATACAATTTTTTAGATTGTGCTAAGTAATACTGCTTGTTGCGATTTAATAGCTTAGGTGACAAAGTGCATTAAAGCAGGAGTTATTTTTTATTTGGAGCATCTGTAATTAATTTAGATATTACGAGTGTATGTTTATTTTTCATGTGTCAAGAAAGGTTATTTAGACAATTTAACGCAATTACTTAATTGCGGCCATGGGGGGTACCAAAATCGGAGACTGTACGAAATCGGTGCGATAGTGTTTCAACACTGGGTGTCCAAAAAACGATATGATAAGACTTGTTCGTTGGTCAATGAACCAACTATGACTAGGAGGCTTGTCAGTGAATATAGAAAGTTTTAATTACAGATCAGCGATATTGCGTCTAGTGAATAAATATATGACTACAATAGTGGCCATGTACCACTGATCGATCGCTATTATGTCAAACTCACTATAAAAAATAAACAGACGTTTAACCGTTGGTGCTAGAGCTTTAGTAGAAAAGGAAAACTTATGTGGTATTCGATTCGCTCTCAGACTTCAGATTTCGTGTGCATAACCGAACATAAAAACTTCATTTGCTCTTCATTTTGATAATATTCGTGCGATTCGAATATGTGTAGACTTCGACACTTTTCTACGTGTTTTTCTTTCACTGGTTAAATTTTATATTGAAACATTCACAATTTGCGCCCAGATTGATTTCTAAACATTTCTACATAAATAATTAACGAAAGTAGACCCACCCGCTCCTTTGCGTTTCTTTACAATTGACAAATGTCACGAAAACCTAAATAAACTCCACTGGATGTCAAACTCAAACACACTTGTATTGGTAAATCTGAAGCAACTCTGAGAAAAAATCCAGATTCGCAAAAGTGCTCTGAAATCGGAAAATGTTTTTTTTTCGTACCATTCGAACATAAAAATTGCTCTGAGAGCAAAAAAAGTGCTCTGGGAGCGCCCGATCGAATACCACATGAGAAAAAGTGCTCTGAAATCGGCAAATGTTTTTTTTTCGTACCATATTCGAACATAATTAATGACCTAGAGCAAAAAAAGTGCTTTGAGAGTGCCTAATCGAATACCGTATGTCACAATTCGAAACAACACTTCGCATCGTGATGCATACGGATACCATAAACTAAACTTATGGCGTTTTTTATTAAAGATCCGATAGAATTGGCCCGACATTCAGAATCACATTTTTTCAATGAAATTCGTTGGAGTAGACACCATTTATGCACATCATATTATGTGAGATTTGGTTTCCAGTATTCCAGTTGCTACTTTTCTCGTTTTTGCAGTAAATATGAAAGCATTTCTACGATCAACTGAAGACGTTTCCATCATGATTTATATGTCATTTGAGATGAGAATAGTAAACGGTTTCAGTAAATTTTAACAACCGTACTTTAATAAACTCATCGAAACAAACAAACTATATTATCGTTGCGTCACTATGAGAAGCCATTTTTTTCTAAACACACGTTAAAAAGATGGCCGACCACAATACGTGTCACACAAATTTGCATGTTAGGTAGTGCCAGTCGAATATTTAGCATCCCACCCGTCTTATAGGTTTGTGTGACGCTGTAAATGTCACTAGTCCGTCCCATCTATTTTCAGAATTTTAAATTTCCTCGGAGATTAAAAAAGAAGCCATATAAAAAATGTAATTTATTCGAAAGGCAACTATGAAATCTGTACACATCTTAATAATAATACGCAAAAATATATCCTAGCGGTAAGTGATGTTCCCTCCGCCCAACTGTCAATCTCAGCTCTCCGCCTTTCCATTACACACCCACGAAACAGGAGTGAAAAAATCCAGCCAATTTGTAGCTTTCACTGCTGGACAATTTAGTCGTGCAAAGTACTCCATTGAATATAAGGTGATCGTAAAGCTGGTTCCAAAGATCAACGAAAACCACAAGAAGATATTTCCAAACCTTACAGGGAAGCCCTTCGAAATGAACACCAGTGCAACTCCCAGCAGTCCGAACATAACAAACATAACGGGATAGAACATCCTGAACGCAAATCCAATAATATGCTCATGCATGTAAGCCGATACTAAGAACACCATCATCGATGAGGCTACCTTTGATCCTTTAAATATGTGATTGTAACAGTCTTTGTAGACGTATTCATAGAGAAAGTCGTGCACGACTACATTCCAATTGCGGTAATAAGTCACGTAGTTACTCGACGTCCACCAGTCCTTATAAAACATGCGATCACCAAAGCGCAGCAACTCGGACGTAAAGTTCAGCCACGAATGCAGGAGGAGATAAAAGCCGCATAGGAAAATGATGAAGCCCGGCATGATCATTCCGAAGAGTTTAGCAATGAGGCTCGCATTCGTTAGCTTTTCGATGCCGTAGTTTCCAAAATGCACGTGAATGTGACGCTCGTAGATGTAGCTGTAGAGGAATGCAACTGCGATAACTTCCATAAGACGATTCAGGGCAAATTTCCATCGAATTTGTTTTGTTCGCGGATACGAGTTCCGATAGACGAGGGTTGGCGCAAAAAGAAAGTACACGTACCACGAAATGGGAGCCAGTTGAACAGCACTGCGCACCTTTTTACCGTCAGTCTTGGATTTTAAATTAATAATTTCGCCTGCGTTAGTTCGTACGAAAGCGTGCCCTTTCATGATGAGTCGAGTAGTTTCCAAAAGCATAATCGATCCAGTTATGTATGGCAACTTGAGTTTAAAGCAGGCGATGGTTCCGATGTACAGAAGCGAAGTTTGGATGGCAATAAATACTGCCACGCATGTATAGCTCCACAAAGACTGCATGGATCGATCTAAAAACGAAAAAGATCGCGTCACATTTGCGATATCAAAAGTGCGAAATTCTAGGAAGACTTACTTTTCATCAAACTCTGACGAGCAGTGGCCCACATTTTCAGGGCATAGTAAAGCCCCAAAACTGGTATATGCATGAGACACCAAATTCCCATGACTCGAGAAATGTTCTCCAGGCCTGCCTTAAAAGTACCCAATCCGAAATGCACCCTGAAATAAATCCCAACGGTTTACACATTCATCGGGAAGAACCCTAGTCGTGTTAAACTTACCGCCCCTCAACGAAATAGTCGTAGCACACACTGTTCATCAGAAACACAAGCACCACGGTGAAAAATATGTTGTAGATGCTCTTCATGTGATTCACTTCGAGTAACGCTGTTAGGAAGGATTCTCGAGCTACGAATACCTTGTCGGGTAGGCTCTTCCTACGTCCGTCAGTGTTATCTTTGCTCTTCATACCATTAGCCTGGGTTGAGTGTTTATGGGGCAGCCTGTTGCTCCAAGTTGTACTCGTTTTTTTGGGTTTACTGGCAAAGTCGCTAAATTCATTTGTTTGTAACTCCTTTTGTCGGATCTCCTGCATAACTTCATCGATTATGTTCGACATCTTGCGATCGACATCTTTTAAAACTGAGCTGTGGAGTCCCTGGCAGAAGAAGAGAATTCATTTTGAAACCCTGTTCAACGAAAGTGTATCGCATATTTACCTCTAGTTTTTGTCTCAGAAAATCCAGGTCCAGGTCCTGGTGGTTAGCCATTTGAACTGTGTGTACAAAATGAAAATCTTTTTCAATTGAACTTGATTCGAAAGTATTCCTATCAAGGTTTGCCATAAGAGATAAGATAAATACGCTTAAGTCTACAACATATCTGACTGGAACGTTCTTCGCAGTAGAGTTTTATATCGCGAGGTTATTAACAGATAAACGCCTAATCGGCGTTAACTGCGAGGTGCAACATCAATAAAAAGCTTAACGCCCTCCCAATCGAAATTACTAATCTGTCAATTTGTATTAGTAAGTCAGGCTCCCTATCAATTGTAATTAATTGTTATCGATTAGGTTCATATTTGGTTGGTTTCTGTTCCGGTAAAAGCGGAGACATTTAAATGTGACATTTGTCTGGCTAAGACCCATGATTTGCACATTTACGTTCCGGGAGCTTTGATTTGATACATGTCTGGTCCATTTCAGTTTTTAATAACAGGGATTTGAAGACTCTTATTGAACGATTTTATGACCTCATTGCCATCAAGCCTCACTCTGCAAGGATTGAAAACCTCGCTTAATTAATTCTAAGGAATGATAAGCACTATAGAATTGACAATCGGCTAATTTTGTCCCTAACGAAAATGTGATCGCCAACAGATGGCGAGTCGCTTTCAGACTCACGTTTGACAGCTGTGTAGTATATTCGATTTTTTCACGTTGACGTTGCCTCTCAATGTAGGGCGCAAATAATTGCTGTTGACGGTTGTGGCATCTTTCATTCAGTATGTTAATACAATGTCGTTTTCCATTGGGCAAAAAGAAGTGTCCGGGAGAGTCCGGAATCGAAAAAATCACTCCTGAAACCGTTCCATTGGCACAAAAAATACTCTTCTGGTGATACTGAGAAGAGAATTTCGCTTCTCGATTTGAAGTCAGAATCCACTCAAGAAGCACTCGTACAAGTGTAATTTATGTATTTTATACAAGTCAGCTGACAGCAGCCGTAGATTATTTTTTGGCATTTCACCAATACTTTTGTGGATTCTTTCACAGGCAGTTTTGTTGTTCCATTGGATTTTAGAATGAGTGGATCCCCGAGTGAAACCAATGGAAAACGACATAAATGTTATAATACCGCCGATCAAAATAAAAATATGAGACAAAATTATTTAAATCGAGCTACATTTCGCTGTGATTCCACTCTCGCATACAATGATAATCCGTGCGTTAATATTGGGCCATTGAATGTTGTCTGTCAGCATTGCAATGCATTGAACATTGACTTATTATATATGGACTACTAGTAGACAACTTCGCGTTGGTTCCAACATAAGCGCTAGCTCTCTTGGTTCGGAGCGGAATAAATTGGAAACTCATATCAGACGTTTCCATTTCGTTGCAGATATAAGTCCTTTAAGACTAAGAATTAAATTCTCATGTACTTGAATGTGATATTCTTGACAATCATAAGTATTTCTTGATTGAATATCCGCTAAAGTGTTATTCCATCATATTTCTAAAATTAATAATGAAAAACAACAAAAAAAACTAATTCGCAATAAATATACGAAAATTGTGCAATTTTTGGGACTATGAAAAACGATTTTTTATTCAAATTTTGTTGGTTCCATCTATTATTAATTATTTAAACTAGCACAATTTCGAGATGACATCTATTGTAAACAATGCCGCAACAATTTGAATTTTCAACCACTTGGCAAATCCACTCACGCTCAATAGGTGGCTCTAGCATTCTATGGAGAAATCCAAGATGGTTGTCATTTTGTTTCACTTATTTTTCGCGTCATTTTCTGGGCAGAGATTGTATGGAAGTGACATTTCACTAGCAGTCCATATATAATACGTCAATGGCATTGAAGTTCTCAATGGATACGCTTGGGTTGGGCTGTGCATAAGGAGAAGTCAAATTACGGTTTTGGCACCTGCACCGAAGCCATTGTGGTTGCTTCTGAATCACGCCGTTTCCTAGCACACGCGCAACAATACAACGGCTGCTTCCAAATGACTTCATTTTGAGTCACTGTTATCAAAGAAAGCGGTTATAGGTCCACCTTTAGGTAATGTCGTCAGACGAACTTTTCCATATATTTAATGTGGATCAATACTGTCCCATTCCCCTTTCACTATTCATCATCGACATCACCGGCACCGCACGATTTTTTAAACAAAAACTTCTAACGATAATGGACTTCCTAGCTGATAACTATTTGTGGGACAAATCAAACCTCAGCATTGCAACACATGCCGAAACTTACAACTAATTTAACCAAATTTAATTCTAAAAATGTCTAAGAGGTTAGGTTTCACTTTCACCCCACAGGTCGATACGTCAGTAGGCAAAACTAGTATGATTGTATGCTGAATCCGAAGGGATGTCTCACGAAGCCTTTTCAGGAGACATTTGCCAGAGATTGTACAGCTGAAAAAACCATTTGGTTGTTATAGTTGTTTCTCCCGGGGTTTAACAGAAGAACGCTAGCCCAATAGTCCAGTACACAATCACTGACTAAGGCTGAAAACACAAACATTCGGAAGTTAAAAAACACGTTTTTTATTTTAACAGCAAAACAAAATGTAACAAAATAAAACGTTTTGGTGTCCTTATTCGTCTGGTGTGCGTTGAAATAAAACAAAATGAAAATTGATTGTCATCTTATAACTGTTATAACTATAGGGCTTCTTGTCTCAATTGAAAAGTAACAATTTTTCTTCATCCATGTCGACAAATTTACAGGAAACTAAATTCTGTTTTGCAAAAAACAACAGTTCAGTTATCGACAACGAAACATGTTTTTTATGTTTCGCTTTGATTTTATGTTTAATTTCATTTGGAGTGTGTTGCACCATAAGAAAGCAAACAATTATCGACAACACAGCTTTGTTGCTTCCGGTGTGTGTGATACGAGCATCAAACGATGATGATGATATCGTGATATAGAAAGTGATTCTTCATTTTTACTGAATAAAATGTTTGCTGGGATGTATTTTCGGCAACCACTACCGAAACACTTCATAACAAGAACGTGTGTTTTGTTTCATGAACCAAAACAAAACGTTTTGTTTGATCCGGTGTGTTTTCAGCCTTAACGCGCTCGTTTGAGCAATGTCAGTACATGAAATAGCTGTTTTTTATTATCAGCTATGATCCATATAGATCATCGATTTACATGCACTTACAACAACAGCACATGATCCTGCTTCTCATCGAGATCACGAATCATGATCTGAAAATTATTTCTACTATTTCCGACTAGGTGGCTTGTTTTATTTTTAAATGTTGGTGTGCCTGTAAACGATAGCCACATAATCACGTTGCCAGACTAAAAAATGGTTTAAATACCTTAATGTTCCATATTTATTTCTAAAACACTTATTAAACAAAATAATTTTTATGAAATGTTTAGAAATGTTTTGCTGGTTTGGATCTGGACACCAAAAAAACGTTTATGAAATGTTTCACATCTACCCAATCGTGATGGGAAATAATTTTTGTTTTACAAGTATCCCTGGAGAAAGTGAGCGCGGTTTTTCGATTAATATTTCTTTTTAAATAAAATAAAAATGTCCAGAAAAGCTTTGAATACCTTATGAGAAAGTGATTCATTTAATACGATTATTTGAATTAAATCGCGTGTCGCGTGATTGCCAAGACCAAAATTACAAAAATAAAAACTTTACTCGCTGCTAATAATCCCACCACATTATTTTCTTCTAGTCCAAAACAGGATAAAGTTGCAACATTTACCAAACATTTTCCCCCGTATTAATAAACAAATAAGTATACAAAAAATGTACGTAACAGCTGAGTAACGAGTTGATAACTTTTACGCAGTGTTTATTAATACGGGGGTTAGTAAATAAATTTCATAAATTTTTTATAAATGTTTATAAAATCTGTCCGATTTGCTTCAGACACATTTCATTAGATTTAAAAGTAAAGAAACAGTCCTATTGAGACACTATCCAAAACACAACACGGACTTTGTGTCTAAATCCCGTATGACGTACCCTATCACATGGAATCAACAACACAGCACGTGGTTTTCTTATAAACAACTCACTATCATGTAACAAGATGCTTTGCACTTAACATTTATGACGTACATCTACATTTATGTAGGTACTATAGGTACATATCTGCTTACACTAAATAACTGCATAGACAGCAAATTCGCTGTACCTTCACACTGACGTCGCTGATAAGCACGTTTGTAGCAGTAATACATAATACATTGATATCAACTGCAAAGCAACTGTTTAACGTGAATATTTGTCAAATATTTGATTACCTAAACCAATGTCTTCTGTCCTCTCCGACTGCTTTCCAGACTGCAATCGACAATAATTGTTTGCCAAAATATCTTCACCCATTCGACCGAGTACGTACGTTGACACAAATGATGATTCTAATCCGATTGGTATACTATTTGTTTGACTTAAGTATTTTACACTTAACCCGGAGGAATGCGCACAAACAATGTGGCCGCACTAAGCCGAGTCAATTCTTTATAAACACTTTGATTAAGCTCTAACGCTACTACAATCAGTATATAATCAGACACTTTACGAAGTTTGACCAGTTGAGTACTTTGGCGTTGATGTATTTTATAATAGAACCTCGCACCGAGAGAGCAACAGCGTTTATGATAGTTAGCGAGAACAAAAAACAAACAAAAAAGTATTGAAACGCCAACAGACGATAATATCAGACCTTTGAAGCCAGTCCACTTGCACTCGGTTTGCGTACAGCCGACTATTGATAAACACGCACTTGCTAGTAAATCATGAGAAATCGACTCTGAGACAGTTTTTATTGATAAGAGCTAACTTTTTCATATGGCTGTTTAGTTTTTTTTATGAGCACTTCAACAGTTGTACCTGAAGAGTGGCACTTATGCCTTTGTAGGTACTGAAGAATCTCAAGAGCATCAAGGATGAACGAGATTGGGTTCGAATGGAATCGGTGACTAGCTCGTCAGAGAAGTACTGTTATCTGTAGTCAAAATCAATACGTCGTCAGCATCATATGCGTTAAATTCTCATGTTAAGCCCTTGTGCCAATTTCGAAAATAAATGGTGCTGAAAGCATTAGTTTTATTGTGTACTTATATTTACTTTCATCTGTTGTGTAAAGCAACAACAACCATTTCAACATACGTTTTTCTTTTTAAGTTCTGAGCTCTGAACTGAGCTCGAGCATTATGAGCGCTGTAGCGAGCGTACTCAGATTGTTCTGAGGTATTAATGAAACACGCTTGAGCACATAGCTGTCATTTGTTGTAAATATATGTATAAATTGAATATCAATTGTTATTTATTAAATTGGTTAATTTTCACTTCCAGAACAACAAGCAACTAATTTGCTTATCCTGTTTTTTTTTTCTGCCAAATTTTCAGTCAATTTATTCTGAGTTCATAGAGCGCGCTCTGATCATGCTCTGAACTAAAAAAGAAACGCGTACTTATTGTATGGTAACAGTTCAGGTTCTGCTCTGAACGCATTGCATCGAGTGGATCTACTTCCGTTAATTATTTATGCACAAATGTTTAGAAATCAATACGGGCGCACACTTCCAATGTTTTAATATAAAATTTAACCAGCGAATGGAAAACTCGTATAAAAGTGTCGAAGGCTACATATATTCCAATCGCACGAATATCAACAGAAAAAAAAGAACAAGTGACGTTCTTATCATAGACAAACCATACTAGTATGATTTGTCTATGGTTCTTATGTTCGATTAGCCACACGAAATCTGAAATCTGAGAAATAATCTGAAGAAGCCCAATCGAATACCTCATTAATTAGGAGTAGGTACGTAATACCCAATTTGGAACGATAAACAATAAATTCGATTAATAGAAGTAGAGTAGTCTATTACGCTACACTACACTAGGTACCTACTTATTACTTATTTCCGGCGTTCAGTTTTTTTTTTCAATTTGCCCGCAACACCTTGTAGTAAATAGAAATACGTACACACGACGTGTACAGCACAATACAAATTGTGATAACAATAGGTTCGTTCGTGTACTTTTAGCATAGAAAAATGAAAAATGTCAAATATCAAAAATCGAGAGAGAAATCTCTCAATTTCAAGAGAAGTACGTGACCGGTTTTCTTACAAAAAGTTTAAGAAATGTCATTTTGACATTATCGTACAATGCAGCATCTACATAATAAGTTGCAATAGAATTTTTTATAAGCTAAATACCTATTAAACTTACCATTTATAATGCGCTGATATGTTCTAAGAGACATTCAATTACAACTTCTTCCTTCGACATCGTTGAAGACAAAAATAAATAGAGTTTTACTTGACAAACTTTTGAGCTGTCACTTAGTTGTATGTTTTCATTTTTCATTTTTTAGTAAGTCGAAATTCGGCGAGTAGAAAATTACGGAAAAATGAAAAGAGTTGAAATGGATTTCTCTCTCATTTTTTTTAATTTTCTCAGTACGTGGTCGCATTCGCACAGTTTCTTAGCAAATTTTTAATAATTTTACGTTTGCAAAAAAGTACCCGAACGAACCTAATGTAAAAGATTGAACTTTAGCTTATCGGTTAATTCGCAGAACAAGCAAACATATTTTGATAAGTTTCATCCAGTTTTATCCACACAAACTTTCAGTGAGAAAAGGCTGACCTAGGTTACCACGCAATTTACGTTGATATAAATTGTGTAAGTAGGTAGGTAGGTACCTACTTGCTGCAGCGAAATAGTTTTCCGGTAAAGTCAGTATATTTTTTGCCCAAGGGGTACAGCTAAAGTTGGGAATGCAAATATCGTTTAGTTACAGGAGTATGAACAATCCTCGGCTTGTTGATTTTATTGCCGAAAAAAAATTTTAACTTTAAATATACTTGAGGTATAATTGTTATGGTATAAGTATAGGTGCTCCCACGACTTTGATAACGAGTTTTTTGGATGCTTTTTTGTGGCGCTTTTTACAATGCGTTTTTAACGTGTTTCTGGGCCTGTTTTTGGACGAATTTTTGCACACGTTTTTTGACGTTTTTCTCGCAGGGATTATGAGCGCGTTTTGGACGAGTTTTTCGACTTGTTTCTGTTTCAATGTAGAATTTTCATTTCGTTCCAATTTTTAAGGTTATATTTTTATTTAAGTTAAAATTTTATTTTAATAGGTAATTGAAAATGGTAAACAAACCTTATAGACCCAATAAGAAGTAATCAATTTGTTTTTAAAAGGAAGGATGGCCTGGAATGGGCAATGAAAATTGGCGAATGAGGGGCCATTCAGGCAAGTAGACAGGATGGGGAAATTTCCTAGCAGGGCCAACATCGCCTCGGAGACAGGCATTGTTTACTCCATGCTAAGGCCCCTCACTTAGAAATTCTTTTTCCGAAAAATCGCCCATTCAAAGCCTTTTGGTTATGGTTATGGCTAGAGTCGATGGTTGTGTTTCGTCAAACGTCTAACGAGACGCTCCATATAAATGTGGTAGTCGACGGGTATTTCAAACATTTCCAGTTGATTCCAGTTTGCAGCAGTGACCCCCAAAATCAACAAACACCACATTCTCTGTCACTGTTTGACTATCTAATGAACCCATCTCGTCGTAGCTACAAAACTTATTTCACTCCCCATCCAAAAAGTTGTCAGTTAGCCTGACACCAGTCTAACCTCTGCGATTAAAATACAAATCCTTTTAGAAAATAGGGAAAATCTCCCATTCATTTGTTTATTTGCGTGAGGTCAGTATACAATATAAATCATCAGTTTCGAATACCGCTTCCAGTGTACTCAAACAAAAAGAAGAATTTCCTTACACACTAAAAACTTACATATAAAAAGTGTTAATAAACACCGGTATATAACTACAACAAATCTACCTCTCATAGCTCTCAAATTAGAATCAACAAGATACCAAAAATCTTTTAGAGATAAAAATTGCATATAATGTCCAAAAAAGAAAATACATTCTAACAACGATCAAAACAGTTCAAAACAGTGAAAATATTTATCTAATAAAATTTCAACCTAACACATCTACATACATCTACACAATTTAAATTAAGTACTTTCAAAGATTCGCATGCAAAAATATTCAATAAGCCAGTATATACAGAGTTTCATTTATTTCACAATGGATAAACATAGGCTAGGGAAGCAGATGGCTGAATGGGGGTTTTTTTATTTCTCTTTTCTCTGAATGCTCTGCTATAAGGGCGTCCGGGCCTTTGAGTCTGTGGATCGGTTCGTTGTAGAGACTACAGGAGCTGTTGTTGCTGTCGCCGACGCTGTCGGTTGGGCGGCTGCTGCCACATTGGGCACATCGAACTCCTTTGGGTTATAGTCAGATAGCGCGAGCTGTTTCTCTTGCGATGTGTCTGGCTGTTTGTAGATCTTCTCTAGCCGCACTTGGACGATTTTCAAATGTTTCAATATGTATTCCTCCCCGGGAGCCAGCTGATGAGCATATTTCAAACATGCCATGGCTTTGGCGAGCTTCCTGCGCTCTACGAAAACCACACACAAGTTGTGAAGACCCTGGATGTTGCGCGGCTCGTACTGAAGTATGCTGCGATAGCACACTTCGGCTGCATCGAGATCCTTCATGTGATTGATGTAGATGTCACCAAGCAGGATTAAACCCTTTATGTGATCCGCATGATAGCGAATCAGTTGATTGAGAAAGGGTACCGCATCTAGGGGTCGATTGGCATCGGCCAACATCAGCGCTAAGTTGAACAAGGCACTACGAAAGTCCGTCTTGATGTGGATTGCACGTTTGAAGTAGTTTTCGGCCTCTTCGATATTGTTCTCATCCATAGCCAACATGCCGAGATTGAAGTATACACGCTCGTTGTTCTGATCCTTTTTGAGAATTTTGAAAAGTCTTTCTCGCGAAATCTTGCGGTATTCTTCGCCGCCAAGCTCTTGAAGCAGAATGGCAGAGTTCAGGAGAGCTTGCTCGTGCTCGGGCGCTAGCTCTATTGCTTTGTTAAAATACACGTTCGCTTGGGATGACTTTCCCTGCTCGAGAAACACCACCCCAAGGTTATAATATATGTCTGCATTCTCATTGTCGTACAGCAAGGCCTTCTCGTACACCTCCTGGGCTTCGGCCGTCCTGTTTAGCTTCATCAGAATATCGCCGCGGTTTATGTAAGCCTGTACATAATCAGCTCTCATACTTATTGCCTGTTTATACAAACGATCCGCCTCTTCCAGTCGCGTATGATTCTTCGAAATGAGATTCGCCAAATTAATGAAGACATTCAAGTGGTTTGGAGCTATTCTAGCCTGATAGGACTCCCCCGGCTTGATTTTGGGAAAGAGTCCTTTTGCTTTTAAATAGGCGTCCTCTGCTTCTTTGTACATCTGCAAATGATTATATGTCCGGCCAACGTTAATGTACGCTCCGATGTCGTCTCGCTGTATGGTCACAGCCTTCTGGAAGTAAACAAGAGCTTGCGAGAATTTTCCTTCGTTCTCCAGAGCGTGTCCGACATTGTTAAAGAGTTTGGCATTGCGGTTATTTACGTTTAACCCCGACATAAATAGCGAGTACTCTGTTCGCCAATCTTCATTCCTAGTATAGGTCTTGAGGCCATGACTGATGAGCAGCAGAAGGAGAACAATCTCCGCGAAATGCTTATTTCTTTTGGACAAATTGTAGAAACCATATGCTACTAGCATACAAAATCCCATAGACGGCATGTAAAGAACACGTTCTGCGACCACGAACCCCACCGGGAAGAAAACATTCGATGCTGGCAGGAAGGGAAAACTCATCCATACCAAACTCATGATAATTACTTTCGAATGTTGTACATTTTTTGTGGTAATTCCATTTAAACCGATAACGAAAAGAACTATGAATGTAGCTAGGGTTGCTAAATTGCGTATATCGTTGAAACCTTCGATGAGTGGAATGGTGCCTGAAATTGAAAACTAGATTAATACACGGAAATGATTTAACTGAGGGGTATGCAAGTGAGACTGCTTCAGGTGACAAAGGCGGCTATTTTTACTGATTGGATTCTCCGAGCAGATGCGGTTTAGTTTTATGTGGAGTGAGACTGCAGGTCACGCAGAGCATGCAATTACTCAGTGGTGAAAGGATTTTGACCGCCAGATTCGAATCAAGAGTTCGAAGCATCGTGTGTATTTTTTGTATTCACTTTGTAAGACGCTCGCGGTTAGTGCCGCAGTGGAAAAAACCTTAGGATATACCTAACACCTGTGATTTTCCGGCGGTTGAACCTAAGACCACTCCCTCCCGCATACGTGAGCACTGAGTACGAGTACTCTTGCGTATACGTAACATCTTTATTAAATTAAATTTGTAGGTGCTTTGGATTTTATCTAACAAAGTGTTCTCGAAGTTGGTTTTCACCCAATCGGCATCTGGAATTTAGAATATACAAGCAGGTACTGCGAATTACAAGAAGAATTGTGTAGCGCACAATGCAACAACGAGTTAAGATAACGTGGCCGTTGAAGACTCAAACAAACATAGTGTTGTTGCAGTTTTATAGTACCAGGTACCCTAAAAGGTCACCGAAATGTTGTTGCTTGTGAAAGCCGTCTATATTCAAGTGCAAACTTTATGCATGCTCATAACTTCCTTAACCATAAGTGTTCTCCCCTACAATTAAATTTAATGTTGTAATTCTCCTCTGGAGTCTGTGCCACTAGCCCTGCCCTACTCTAATCAACTCTAGTTTCAGGTACCCTATATAGCTTTCTACACTCAAAGTAATTCGAATTTTGAAGAAAAAGCGGAAATGGGACAATAAATGGTTGCCAATTCAGATTACGAATTGAGGCGGTGGAAATGACGTTCACCGGTCGACTGATAAAGAAGTGGGAACAATTATTTATACCACCAATGATGAGTGGGACCCCCTTAACCTAATTCATTTTTTGAGAACACAATTCAAAAAAAACAGAATTGGATGATGATTGGTTTCTAACAAGAACATCGAATGGTGCAATTTATGGCAGTCAGGCACCTGATGAGGATAACGTGCTGAAAAGGTTTTAAATGGATCGCTGCAAGCTAGTGTGTAGTGGTACTTTGTTGAATCGAATCCTAGACCGAAATCAATGCAGTCAACGAACGAACGTACATATCAAAGGAACTAAATAAAATGGGCACAGTTTTCGAAAAATGTAAATATAGTCTTTTCGAGTGATACGGAATATGTTCTGCATCATTTGTACTATGTTTGCAACAGGCTTAACCACTATTCGAGTATGTGGTGGCTTGTTCAATTTATAAAAACGTATTGTTGGAAGTAAGGTCACATGCTCTTTGTGAAACAGTTTGAGCGTTTATTTGGGAAAACTTAACATGCATTCTTCTAGGAGAATTCAAATACGTGCATATGAAAACGTCACAAAGACGTTTTATCGGAAAACTGAGTATACATCCAAAGATGTAATCCAATTTTCTTCGTCAGACTGTACTAGTTTCTTTCTAAGGCGGATACCTGTTTTTAACAGAATCAATCAAAACCGAGACCATGCTCCTTGATTCGGTCTTCATAGAAACACTTACAGGTGGGCGAATACGCATATATAATTAATGAAAATTACAAAACTTTAATACATTGCAGACTTCATAAAACTAAATAGAGTGCTTTCCAAATTGTATATTCTTTATTTCAAGTAGATTCATTTACTCAAGTATGTACCTAGTTTTCAAATGCATAGCCAAATTGAAAGTCTTTAAAAAAGGCGTGGATAGATGTTTCATCAAAAATTTAAGCGAACCCGGACGAAGTCATTTACTTCTAGAATGTTTCGCATTTACTTTGGCTCTTAGTTACAAGTGTTTTTTTTTTTCTTCTTGAATTCTCTATTTACAAGCGCAGATTATGGCATAGGTATTACATATTACATAGTGGTACACTAGTCAGCGTTACTACCCTTACAATGTAATGTAATGCAGTTCCCCGCAATTCGCGCGCACGACCTGCACTTCCGTCACCTAAAGCAAACCCCCAAGTCCCTGCGCAACATTGTACAAAGGAATACACATAAACTGCATTATTTCTGCACACAAAGTTGCAGTCAAAAGGCCGATTACAAGTATCACTACATACTCACCCATTGTCCAATCACAGCATAGATTGCATGGGAACACCAACAACCAGCAATTGAGGTAGATGAGATAGCTAAAAGTTAACTGACGCGATGGTGTTTCTGCTGCCGAGGCCGGATTGTCGAATCTGGTGAACACAGGCAACTGCGATCCCATCACGTAGAGTCGTCCGATGAGCAGAATGAGCGTTATTGAAACCAGAAATGTGATGCGGGTTATCAGCGTTACACTGTAGATATTTCCAAAATGCTCCGCACGCGTTTTCTTTTTCTTTTCTTCGAAGAGATTTTTAACAAAATCAAAAATCTGCTGAGGCCGAATCTGTTGCACCACAATGATCTCGTAAGCTGCACAAATGCCAGCGATAGTGATTCCTTGTTCTTTGCATAGCATTGAGCAAAGTAAACACACAGCGAAATGGATAAGTGAACTCCAACGGGTGCAGCGTAGAGATTTCGCAGCTCTGGCGTAGCACAGGAACGCTCCCAGAAAGAAAATCGATGAAAGCAATTCCGCCCGGCCCACTACGCCTGTGACCGCCTCAGTATGTACCGGATGCACAGCAAACAACAGTGCTGCCACAAAGCTCATTTGCTTGCCACCCCCGATGCCGCCAGGATGCTCCATTAATTGCTTGCACGCCCGCTTGAAGAGAATACACACCAACACATGCAGCATGACATTTACAACATGGTAGCCAGCAGGCTCCAGCTGATGCACGAAGTAGTTCCAGCGAAAAGTTAACACAGTCAATGGCCGATATGATTTATGCGATTGCTCTTTGCGCATTGGCGTACCCCAAAAGTCGTTAAGGAATATGTTTCTCAGTGGGGTGGTTGGACGCAAATCCTTATTGTCCTTTACAGCACTGATGTCGTCAAACACCAGGCCACACGAAGAGCTGTTGTAATAGCACAACGTGCATACCGACACAATCGCAACAAACTGATAAAAGTTACTACTGGGCATGGGCATGATTGCTGTGCTGTGGGAATGAGTGGGTGAGGGACTCGCTTCCAAAATGTCGCCTGGAGATTTTCTTAAACAAAATATAACTTAGCTCTAATGATTCTGTGACTGAAATCCTAGTGATTTCCTATTTATTCATGGTTTTTATCATTATTAAGTTCCGCTCAAATGTCATCATCGATTCGTGGATATTTTCTGCACATGCCTAGAACAACCTTAAACTCCTTGCACTTTCACTTGGCGAGATGTAAAATTACTTTGACCGAGATTCGATATTCAGTGGCCTCCATTACACGACAATTTTATGGCAAATTTTCACGAACACCGGTAACTAATGCTACACAACCAGGTTGCAAAAAAATTCTACACAACACAGAACACCTTTTGCGAATTAATTTCCCGAGTTTAATTGCGATTTTAATGAAGATACTTTCGGATGTAGATTCCAATAATGCTGCAGCTGTAGAAGAACACAAGCGTTGTTTCGTCCTTGCTCCATGTAACTGTCAAGTGGGGCGACATAGGAATCGACGAAGACAAACAATTCACTTGGCTGGCTGGCACTGGCAGGCTTGGGGAAATTCGCGTATGTATTTATAAAAAGGGGACGGAGGAGGAGCATTTTATTTGCTCCACCATTTCCCCCACAGCCTACCAAATGTTTAACTTACAGAATGAGAATTCAAGAATACTGGCAGCACTTGTTTAATAGGGTATGATCTATTGTGGTTGTCGATTTGAATAGTTCGTGTTCAAGTCAGGGCCGTATAAGAGAACGAAAATATAGTGCCGATAATAAATTGTTGTATTTGAAGAGTTAAATAGAAGGTAACAAACCTAACATTTATTAAACAAAATCATGCTCTTTCCATAAGAAATATGTTTTAAAATTTCAACAAGTTTTTAAATAAGAAAAATCAACCCTTTCGTGGAAAATATAGATAGCTTCGAGATATGGCCTGTCGTCGTCAGTCGTTTTAAATTTTTGGTGTAGAGCTTAAAGAAAAGAATGCACTGAATAATAATCGTGGAACATAAAACGAAATTTATCCAGTCACTATTTCGCCCGTGCGATTCCAAATAATCAAAAAATCTGAAAGTTCATCTTACTTCCTCCTAATACCTAATTTAAAGAAAGAAGAGATCAGTGAACTGTGTATTTTATTCAGTCCACCTTCCCCCTATTTAAATAAAGCGGTATTCTAAAAAAAAAAATGTGTCGGATATACGAATAGAAAATCTAATTTATGCACTTAGAAATGTTTAATATTTGAACGCCGCACAATTTGTTTGCAATGGTTTACATAGAGAGCTATAAGATTGATTTGGCATCATTGTTAGAGTTTGACATACGCTAAAACTGACATTGCACGGTTTGGTTGCTGAAACAATTTTTTCCCGGCACAAGGTTAGTTTACACAAACGCTAATATTTTGATTTTTCAAGTATTTAATAAAATCCTATTCATTTAGAAGTCTGCAAAATGTCCACCGAAGACTTCTATTTACGTTATTACGTAGGACATAAGGGAAAATTTGGTCATGAATTCTTGGAGTTTGAGTTTCGTCCAGATGGCAAATTGCGGTACGCAAACAATTCCAACTATAAAAATGATACCATGATCCGCAAGGAGGCTTTCGTACATCAGTCTGTAATGGAAGAATTGAAAAGAATTATTTTGGACTCGGAAATTATGGCGGAAGATGATACACCATGGCCGCCGCCGGATAGAGTTGGTCGACAGGTTAGTGCTGAGAGCGATGACCGAGCAAGCATTAATGATTTATTTATTTTTTTATTATATTTTCAGGAGCTGGAGATAGTCATAGGCGATGAACACATTTCATTTACTACCTCAAAAACAGGCTCATTAGTGGATGTAAATAGATCTAAGGATCCTGAAGGTCTAAGGTGCTTCTACTATCTCGTACAGGATTTGAAGTGTTTAGTATTCTCACTCATTGGACTGCATTTCAAAATAAAGCCTATATAAAACGATCCAATTTTTTCTACGTACCACATGTAATATTTATAGCAAATATTTTTTTCAATAAATCCAACATTCTTTCGTACATAGTGAATGTAATTAATATAGTGAGCAAACTAAATGAGATAGCAATGTAACCACTATTATTCTTTGTAATTGTATGTACAAAAAAACAAGAGCCTCTGTTCGCGAATGAAACACTGCGGCCATTTGTTTGGATTCTCTATAGAGAACATAAGAATTAATTGCTCCTGCTAACATCATCTCAGGAGAATTGTTTCTTTGGGCTGAGAACAACTCTACGTCAGTCGGTGTTTCCTTGGGCTGCGTAGGCAATTAGTAGTAGAGCCCTATCCCGAACAACTGAGTAGACGTGGACTCTATTAAAAGAATTTGAAGATAGAGATAGATCCTTCATACAATTTTCGGCACCGGTTGAGATGACGGACTTTGGAAGATAATATTTTCAGTAGAAGAGGATCTTAACAGACATGGACTTTCTGGATGAATTGCACTAAATAACTAGGTTCTCGGGTACTTTTAGCATAGAAAAAGAATGTCAAAGCTCAGCAATCAAGAGGAACTTTTTTATTTTTTGAAAAGTGCGCGTAGGAATACGTTTTCTTACAAAAATGATTTAATGTAGGTAATATAAAGTTCCTACATTTCTGTGATTGTGATCTTTTTGTAAGGCTTTGTGTCGATTTCACATAGTTAATTAACTTCAGCTCATTTTCTGGCAAGAACGAAGGTGTTGAAAGGAGTAGTGCACCTAACTCCAATTTTAGATTTCACTGTATTTAGTATTTCATTTCCTAAGCACTCTTGCAAGAGCAAAAGAAAATGTCAAAAAAAATATTCTGAAATTTTCGTTTTTCAAGTAAGCCTGAAATACTTTGCAAATAGCTTATAAATTCATTTAATTGCTTCTCTTAGTGCAATTAAATCACGTCCTGGTGAATTAACTGTATACGGAACACCCTGTAGCTGTCCATCAACAATTGGCAGCTCCGACAATGTTGAGTATCTCGAAATAATTATCTCTGCATACCCACCAATCGAAAATATTTTGATCTGGGATGATTGTTTTCCTTTGGGATTGAAATAATAGTGCAGGAGAGCAAGAAATTCAACCCCGAGAGCCGTTTATTTTATAAGCAGCAGAATAATTATAGCAGAAAACTCGTGCCGACCTGTGCTTAAACATGCTTCGTAAAGTATTTGGAGTAAGTTAATACAAATATTGTTTTTCTAACAATACACATGATACCAAATGTTTGTTAATTTCACAACTTGGTATTATATAACATTAATTACCTATAATTCCATCTTTATGTAGATCTCTAAGGTCGCTCGCAGACCTAATCTTTTCGGAAGCATTCGCTTCTATTCAAGCAACAGCTCAGATAAACCCCCAGTACTTAACCATGCCGATGTGCCCATTGTCGATTTTGACGATCCAGCTCATTTACCTCTACCCGAGTATGCGGCGAAAATAAACGAACCATTGGCACAGCAAAAGCAAAGGTAGGAAATACTAACGTAAACTTGATAAAATACATGATACCTACATGTTTTTACAGGCTGATTTACCAATCTCGCAAACGAGGAATGCTGGAGAACGACTTACTTCTAAGCACTTTTGCCTCAAAGTATCTGAAAGATATGTCCAAAGAGCAAACAGATTTGTACGATCAGCTGATTAATGGAGTGACAAACGATTGGGAGATTTACTACTGGGCAACAAACACAAAGCCAACACCTCCAGAGTATGACACCGAAATAATGGCAAAGCTCAAGTTGCACGTAATGAATGAGCACAAGGAGAAAAGAATACGTCAACCCAATTTATAAAATAATCAACACAATCTGTATTTTGAAATAAACGCCTTATTACCCTCCCTCCGCTACTCAACATCTTTCGAACACTTTGTATAGCGTCTGCAGATTGGTTAACTCATACAGATGGGTCTTCATTTGATTACTGGGCAGGAGGTACCTTTTCAACGAAGGAGTAATCAAATATTCAACCATCCATTTGTGTTTCTTTGTATTAGCATCCGCTTTGGCTATGTTTGAATAATATTTTGCAGTCTCGCGGCAGAAGGTTTCAAAGCACTCTTCTTCGGTATTCCATTCGACTTTTGTAGAAAGCCGGAGCAAGTACAGAGGAAGGAATGCAATGCTGGGTTCGTGATTATCCAGGAGTGATGGAATGCTTTCGAGGACACCGTCTTCGGTTATTTTTAAGGAGAAGTACTCACGCATAAGAAGTGATTTTTCAATGAGAATTTTCGTAGCGCGATGGGCTAATTCTTCTTTATTACCATCGTCCTCACTCCAGCTAAGAGATTCAATTGCAATGATCATGAGGTCCTTAACCGGCAAACCGGGCTTGAAGCTTATCTCTTTAAAACACTGGAATTCAAAAACGAGACGCTGATAAATGAGCTCCTCACTGAAAAGAAAGAAATACAAAGGAATCAGTAAGTTTTGGGATATTGATTGGATAAGGATTGCAGACAAACAAGAAGCCCAAAACGTTAAGGGAGAGAATGCTATTTCTTGGAATGGTACGTGCTACGCTGCCAGTCTTAAATCTTTTCTTTACAGCCCGTGCCATGTAATTTGGGGTCAATTTGATGATGAGCAGCAAGGACCCCCCATCAGCTTACCTTGGTTGTTAGTTTTCCAATTAAGGTACCTATCCAGACTTGAATTACCCGCATAACTTTCATCCCACTACTACACGCCGCTTGCGTATGCAATTTTTCGTGTTGTAAGCTTAAAATTACTCACCACAACTTTAACGTATTGCAGAGATACATCCTGACTCCGTATTGGAAGAGCGAAAACGTTCGGTCTACGACTCCCACAAAAACCATATTCTTTATTGTTTTCCTTAGCTCGGAGCTACACGAGTTCTCCACATGCTTCCTCATTTTAATTACGCTTGAGAGCTTGACTTCCTTTGACTTCTTCACTATCTCTTGCCTGAAGCTGATTTCAGGATCGGCGTTCAGTTTTGCACTCGTAAATGGATTTATTAGGAACTTCTCCAACTTTTGATCCTTGGAGTCGGTTCGAATCATACTATTTGGATTCACATGCTCAGTGGGTGATGTATTTTTCGTCTCATTGGCAGGCTTATCCAGGCTTGACACTCCAGGCAGCTTGAGTTGCTGGTACATCTTCTTTGTTGTCTTGCTACTTAAGAGCTTCGCTTCTATGGCTGCTTTTATCTTTTCGATAATATCGTGCTCGTTTAGAAAATGCACCTCATGCTTTGTGGGGTGAACATTCACATCAACGTTCGTTGGATCGAGATTAAGACTTAAATATACGAAAGGGTGAGCGCCTTTCGGCAGCAGTGTACTGTAAGCTGAGTCGATGGCGTTCTTTAGAGCTCCCGATTCAACTAAGCGGTTATTTATAAACACTAGGAGTGTGATCTTTTTAGCTGAAAATGAGACTTTGGTAATCAGGGCTTTCATGTCGAACCTATGTAGATCGTCCTTAAGTTCGACGTCCATTAACTCTTTTGAAATCTGCATTCCATAGAGATTTTTAATGTTATCGATTTGTGTGCTGTTGGACATTGTGCGTATAAAAGGGCTCTGGCCCTGTTTTTTTAGCGTGAATCCCACTTTAGCGTTATGGACTGCGTACTTCATGATAACGTCCACAATTTTTTGAAACTCATCAGTTGGTGATTTAAGGGCTTGTTTTCTTTGCGGCATGTTATAAAACAAATCTTCAATGGTGATGATGGTTCCCTGGGTTCCAGCACATGGAGTTAGATTGCCCATAAGCTCTCCATCCTCATATGAAGCTCTGAAAAATCAATGCATAAGCAATTCGCGTGGAATATTGTAAAAATCAAACAAACTTATAAGCGCTTTGCTCCTGTCTAGTTTTAGTCTGAAGTGTGAGATGAGCTACATGACTAATACTGGCTAATGCCTCGCCGCGAAAACCAAAGGTTGCAATGTTGGATAAGTCCTCAAAGTCAACTAGTTTGGAGGTGGTAAATCGATTGCATACAATTCCCATGTCTTCTTTGCGAATGCCCGTACCATTATCGAGAATTTGGAGCAATTTTAGACCGCCAGACTTTACGGTGACTTGTATGGATGTTGATTTGGCATCAAGACTGAAATTTGAGTTGTTTGAAAGAAATCGGTTGGTATCGCAGAAACGTACCTATTTTCTATTAGCTCTTTAATTGCATTTGATGGTCTCTGAATAATCTCTCCTGCTGCAATACGGTTAACAACAGCCTCTTCTAATTTGTGAATAACACCGGGATCCATTCTTCAGCACGTTTACAAACAAAACAAAACACAGACCATATAATTTGAAACCAAGATAACATGAAATTCTCTATGATATTTATGATTTGTTGTGCAATTTCCAACACCCAAAAAATTCCCGATTTCCAGTATAGCCAAGAATTCACCATCAATATGAAACTCACCACCGAATTTAGATTCATTAGTTTTGTGTTCCTCTTGAAATTTGATACTCGAAAATGGAAGCAAAGAAATCGATTGCACTTTTGTGTTATTGGCAGAACACTAGGCCTGTTTTGACAAACACTTTCTGAGGGATAGCAAAGTAGAATTGAGCGTAATTACATCTGCACTGCAGTGACTTGGAGTTATTATGACACCTTTCTGATAGATAACACTGCCAAACAAATTTTAACTTATCACAAACCCACTAATTTTGGGGGAGGAGAATACAGATTCATCAATTGACTTTTGTTACGCTCCGAGAGCAGAATCGTTTTTTTAAACGCTGATTTCGCCTTTCTTGTTTTATCACTGCTCTTAGAAAATAATTTGAGATTATCTAGCCAAAGATACAGAACGATTTACAATCATCAGTAAATACACAATAAATGGATCTGATAAGAACATGCAAGCCCTTATGACTCCAGAATCAAGGTGCAACAAGGTGCAACGTGTCAACCCTACAAAGTTAACGCTATTTTAAGGAATTTAATTTTTCATTCGACATGACAGCTGCCTGAGAATCCTACTTTACTTTGCTTTGCTGAGATCGAAGCTCAAAAAAACACGGCTGCCAATGGTAATGTGGCGTTCTTCGTATTCCTCTTTCAAAAATCTTTTACACATGCAAACATACATGAAATATACAAACACGCCTGGCATCGTCGTGAGCGTGACATGAACAAGATAAATCCAATTCACAGCCTAAATCTCTAAACCTCTATTTTCCATACAATATTCACCATGTTGTATTCGCTCATTCAGCAAAGTGTGAACAGTGCTTAAGAGTAATGAACATTTTCCAACTAAAATGAATCGATTCTCGAGGTCACGGCAGAATTTTCTAAAATGTCACGATTTTGACTAGCTTTGCGTCGTGTGCTCCTTCTATGTTTATTTTTGTGTGTGGTATGAAGTAATTTTTTTTTATTATTTTTTCAAAGATGCAGAAAAGGGTTCGTAAAAATTCGGACTATATTTGCGCAAAAAAACCCAAACTCGATATCGCAGTAAATAATGAATCAGAAAAAAGTAATTCAAACACAATGCCAGCACAATATGGACACTCTAAAGAAGTAGATATTAAAAGTGATTCACTTATTAGAAGTGTATCTTCAGTGGAGTGTAGTGAATTTAGTGATGTAAATATTGTCGACAAATCTCCGATAATGAATTCGAATATAAAAACATTTAGCAAATCCGACTCTGATGCTGTGGTGGAGTTTAAAGAAGTTTTCCAAAAAATACTGCAGGCCGACGAAAACGAAGATCTTGTACATTGTCCAACCGATGGCACTACAAGCGGTAGTTCTAGCAATAATGTATGCTCTGGCAGTATGCACTTTCAAGACAATTCCGAAATACTCTCAGATTCTGTATTGAATACAAAACTTGATACCGAATCCTTGGAATCGTTAAGTAATTATAAACTTTTGCAGCGAGAAAATGACATTTTGTTAGATTTCGATACGAATTCGACTTTGGAGAGCACAAACAACCACGGGGTTGCCGATGGTAATTCTATTTGCATTCAGAGTGAAAATGATTTATTTCTAACAGATGGAAGCAACACGAAAGACTCGATAATCATTCAAAAGTCTATGGAATCGTTAGCTGATACGAAATCAAATCCACCGCCACCCGCCAAAAACAGCCTGAGTTTGTGCAATGCCCCTCCGCTGGAGATGACCCCTGCCAATGAGAAGAAGAAGATACCACCAGTTGACCAGACAGCAAAGGTTTCCATCGGCAACACAACCATATCGGTCCCGCTGTTAAAGCCTGTTAATTTCCGGGGTATCATCAACAATGAAGGTAAATCAGTTTCAAATATAGTTCGCAAAGTAATAAATATACGCGGAAAGAAGATCAAAGCGCCTACGATAGTACAACTCTCGCCAGTCCAAATGAATCGCAAACCAACCGCGAAAATTGTCCAAGCCACACTAGTCGGCAATAAGATTCAGCTACCGAATATTGGTTTCAAATCGTCAGGCAATTACATTAAGTCCAACATGGTCCAAACATCGCCAATGACAGTGTCTTCTTTGCCCAAACAAATTTTCGAAGACGAAATGGTTTTCCTCGAAAACAGTCCCCAATCTCAGGGCCAACCCACAAGTGAATATGAGTTGAAAGCTATCGAGAACAACCCCCCAGTGAGCAGTATAAATAACCAGCCCGTAGTGCAGCCTAAGGAAACAAATGGCAAAACTGTGGCTTTTCAAGATATGGCACAGTTTTGCGTCGTCGAAAGCGAATCCAATGCTCCGCCCAAGTCGTTCGAAAGCATTGTCACCGACGCACTACCCACTTCGATGACTGTCACTTCCAGCGGTGACAACTCTCTCCCAAAAGTCTCGGCGTCCGTGTCTAAACCGAGGAAACCGATAATGCTGACGAAAACAGATGTCAGCAGCGGCACAAGCGTCGGCGATATTATAAGAGCTTCCAATGCCAGTGGCGAGACCAATAACGTATCGAAAGACAATCACCAAAATTCTGATACCACAGCGATTGGCAAAATGTTGGAGGACAATTTCCTTCTGCGGAAACAGATCGCCCTTGCTGTTCAGAATTGTAATCGGTTTCAATTGAAAGTGACAAAGACAACCGACGATAACAAGGGGAAGAGAAATGAAATAGCACTCGGCCAGCCAAAGAGGCAGATGACTAAATTAGGCCCAATTATGGCTCAAAACTCCACCAGTGAAGCTGTGTTGCTCACGAACATGGAGAACGTTCAGAAATCAAACACTCTGAAATCAGACGAGACTCAGAATGTGCTGCTGAAGCACCTGCTGCAGTCCTCAATCAACCAACGCTCAAACCAAACATGCAATCAATCGTTGGCTCCGCGCAAGTTAGCTACGGTGCGTGCGCCCAGCTTAGGAGTCGTTAGCTCACTAGAAGCCCAATTGGCACGTCCAGGCATTCCGCCTGTTTCTTCAGTAAACGACATGAAGACCGAACTCAATAAGATGCCGCCTAAAGTTGCGAATGACAAGCTCAAAAAGCACCCAATGGACCGTGAGTCAGCAAAGAGCCGGCCCGAAATGATATCACGTGAGACCTCATTTGTCTCGACATTCTCGGCGAAACCGAAAGTGATCCCTAGTTCTTCGGAAATTGACAACAGAACGCAAAATGCGCACACCAACACGAAACAAGTAGCCGAAACTTCCGACAGCGCCAAGCAGATCTCGTTCCAAACGACTCCAACAAACTCCAACTATAACTCCATCAATTTGTTCAAGTTTTTCAAGCAAAAGGAGGAAACCAAAACCAATCAACACCAAAATCCAACAATCGAGTTAATCTCCAATCAAAACCAAGTGCAGAAAAAAACACACTCTCCCGATGGGATTTCCGACATAAAACTGCCCACCAACAATGAGTACGATCACCTTGCACAAGATGCCGCCGCCGCATCGACGTCCAACGCCAAAACGACAAAAACCGACATTGAGCAAAACATGGAGATTCGAAAGAAATTCAAGCGCGACTACCAGAAACAACACAAACGCCAGATGCTCTTCAACAAGGAGCCACAAAACCATCAGAAGAAAAAGTCGCGCAAGCTCTCCAAGGCAAGCGAGGACTTTGACGAGTTCATCGAGAACAAGGTGGTCCAAATGAAACAAATGTTCGTCCTCGAAGTTCTGGAACCCTTCTTGAGTACGTTTCTCGGCATATGCTCCATCTATGGCTACAATGACAAAATAAAGAATCACATCGACTACACATACCACAATGTCTTCAAAGAGGACTTCGGTCGGACCAATTTGAAGAACTTTGTCGACTTCTATTCGACAAAACCGTACGGACCGTGTACAAACAACAAAGAGACTAGTGTACCTTCTTTTCAAAACAAATTCTACGATGAGGAATTTTCCACAATGAACCATCAGACCTGTGATAGACTCTATCAACTCATTAACACGCTAAAGCATCAGCATTTGCAGTCATCGGAGAACATCTCACTGACATCTAGGTCGCCATGCAATGGGACCACAGGTTCGTCGCATCACAACATGAACTATCCGGGCATTAAGTTCCAGAAGCATTTCAATTTGAATGTCGATCGGATGTCGCCGGTAATACCCATGATCAACCCCAGTCATTTTGGCGTCATCAAGAAGAAGAAGCCGGGTCACGCGGCTCGGAATAAGTGGTGAGTCCTTTGATGTTACCTAGTTTCTATAAGTTCTCACATGTTTGTGGGCCACACGTGTTTTGTAAGATTGTCTTAACTAATCGCACATGCAATGGTAAAGAACGAAAACTTTGTGTATATGTCAAAAATGGTTTATGTATGCTGAATAAAACACCGATTTCCGAGGCATCTAGTAGCCAATAGCTGCCTACTGACATCATTGTTCAGCTAAATAAGGTGATTTTAACTCTCTGTTGCTGTCAATGTCTGTCACATTGATCAGATTCGAAGTCTCTTCTCTTTTAGTTTAATTAAAGCCGCAGCGATGAGTTTATTAGGTTAGGTTAGAGCCTAACTTTATATTTGGCCTTCTTGTAAACGAATTTTAGAGTAATTGGTTCAAAACGGAATCAAGGGGAAAAGGAATCTTTATTTATTACAATAAGAATTTTTAATTCAATAAAATTTGGGAATAAATTTAGAACTTTGCTCACATTTTGGCGGAAAAAGGAGCCCCATCGGTACATCCTACAGCAAATTAGTCTGAAGGCCGCCAGGTATTCCCAAAACGTTTTTTTTTAACTGGACCCTGACCCAGGTTGAAAACGAACACGGCTCGTAGAACGTATTCAATTTAATTGCATGAGAGAGAGTATAGGGAATGATTTATGAGTAGATTTATTGTATAAATCTATAACAATATTACTATTTACTATATTACTATTACTATGTGAAAAGAAGAAAGCGAACTTTAGTTTTAGTACCTACTTACTAGGAGAAATTGTCAAGAAATGTTCAACTTCACAGTTGGTACAACTCGTCAAGTTCGACGCTGGTGGCGGTGGTTTAAAATATAAGTGAGTACAAGATTCAGCAACTAGCCTAATGTCAGAGTCGAATTCATACATGGGGCAAGTTGCCCTTGCTTGCCGTGTCGCAAATCACTTGCGCCCTGGAGTAGGCGTTTTTTTCTATATTAATGAATGGCTTCGAACAAAATGTAACCTCATCGCAATCGCAACTAAATGTCACATTTTAATTGTTGGAAAAAAATTGTTAGTGAACAGTGCCATTGGCAATCAAAAAGATAGTACTAAAAAATGTGTTTTGCATTATTGGGGCCACTCTTCGGACCCAAATTAAGAGCAAGTCGATACCAGCGAATTTAAAACAACACAACACTGCGAGTCATCAAAAATAAAATGAAACAACGATCCATCTACATGTGGAATGGAGTTGTGACAAGAATTCGTATTTTGTAAAAGAATGGTGTTTGTACCATAACCTCTGCACAAGATTTCCAAAAGGGTACGACTATCGCAACAGCCATGAAAAACTTATGATGTATTGATGTATGTGATTGTTTTTATTAATTGACATAACAACGTCATAGTTTTCGTGAAAAATAAAGTATGCAAGCAATAACAAAGGCGACTACTGTTTTCTTTTTTAGTACCGATTCAAAAACTGTAGAGTATGCAGAGAAAGGATGACCAAAGCACTACAGCAGCCTCTCCGTTGGGCGATGGTAGTGTGCATATCCGCTCTGATTTTGTTTTTACTGCTTGATTTAGTATATTAAACAAGCGCGGTACTAATAATCATTTTTAGTACTTTTTTCAACTCACAATGGCGAAATTTTCCATATAAAATAAAATATTTTGACCTAACAAATATGTAATGTGAAGGTTAAAAACGATTATTAGTAAGGGCCATTTACTTTGATGCCTGAAGAACAAAAATTCCTAAAAAGGAAAGTCAACACATCACTTGAGTTCCTTTGCAGAAGTTATAACAGCTTAGATGCACTGGAATGGAGAAAGTTTGACAATTAAACTTTTATTCAGCAAAGCATCGAAAGCTCTGAGCTGAATTAGATGATAAACGGACGTCAAACTATTGCAACATGTATTCTTCAACTGAAGATAATCGACATTATGAGAGGGTTGTTTGTTATTTATGCTGAGTTTTATTTAAGGCCGACGACAGTTTAGAACCCGGTGTCAAAAACGACACAAACAAAACTGATTAAGACAAATGATTTCCGACGATTAAATCAAGCGAGTCGTGTCAGAAATGCGAGTATATGGATTTGCAAATGCAGGCGAGTTTATTTCATTCGTGCTATTGCTCTCAAACTGTGAACCGTCCTCGGCGTACTAGAATTGTTCTTTTGTCACTGTCCAATTGACACAGGTTCAAGTATCCTTTACCGAAATAGATCTTTCTAAGTAAGTTTTCAGCACTGCGCAAGAATTTATTTGGGTATATAAATCATTTTAGGTAGATTTGATAATCCTTCCCAATTAGGCAACGATGATAATGACATTTATGAAGGTTAACGAGCGCAGCATATTTTTTGTAAGATAAACCCGACTGGTTGAATAAAAGACAAGAAGTTCAATTTAGCGTACTAGTACTGGAATAATCTACTACCGACATAATTTGAAGTACATTAGCCGCAGTCAACCTTTTAATCTAAGGGATGGATAGAACTTATAAGGCCAACGTTTAAAGCCTATTGTGCAGCTGTTTCGGAACGAAATTTTCCGGTGATCTCCAAATGGAAACGCCTGCGCCTGGTTCCATCAGCTGCTACACAATTAGCAGTGTTACCAGCACTGGCTTATTATCTCCGATTCGACTACCTACTCGAACTTTTCACTGGCTCCAAAAAATTGTAATTAGGGATTTATCCTATTTTGGGCTAGTCGCTTTAAAGTTTGGCCATTTATTTAGACTCCTTAGGAATTTATAAGAAAGTGCATACTTATGTTGCCAACGTACTCTTTTCGTACAACTCTTTTCGCCAACTCCAATTTTCATACGGTTTTTGAACAGACTCTCACATCTCAGCAGTAAAATCATCTCACAAAATACGCATGAATATAAAAACTGTCCAAGTATGCAGGTATGCACCCTCCAGCAAAATGTTTTTCCTGTTTCTTAACATTGGAAAATGGAAACAAGAAAAGTCTCTTAATTACGAGTAAATGTAGGTATTGATGTTTTTTTTTTTTAATTTAATATTGTCGTATTTCAAAACATTTAATCAAAATAAGTGTGCCTAAAGAATCGCAAAAAATTCGCATTTTTGATCTTCATATTTAAGTTTGGCTACAAGATTTTTCAATTTGGCTCCATACCTCTTATAAAAGCTGGCAACACTGAGTACAAGTGTCTAATTTTCGCAAGCAATTACTGTTCCGGACAATAAATGGCGTTTTCGATTGAAAAAAATAATTGCCGTTTCTATTAAAAGAGCGAATCTAAAAGTGCTCTTTCTATGTTTTATATGTTTCATTGAAGAAAAAGGGCACTTCCTGGTCAATTCTTAACACGACAGAAGTGTCGGGATATTTTTAAAGAATTGCCCTGAACTCATCAACATACACCAGCAAAATGTCAGATTGAAATGTTTGTTGTGTTGAAGGAAACAAATTATGCACTGTGTGATCCGAAAATATGCAATTAATATTTATTTTAGAAAACGACAAAAAAATAACGAAAGGAAACCAAATCTTACGCATGATGTGCACAGTGGTCCCAGATTGAGGGAAGAGCGCAAGATTGCCGCTTTTTGAATGAAAAAGGGGAAAACAAGAGACAAGATTAAAAAATGGGAAAACATTAAAAATCTCCGTGAGAAATAAATTGATTAGAAATATAATTAAAGCGTATACATTTCCATTACGAAAAACATAAAAGAAAGCAGCCAATCGAACTTCTACGTAAGATATTTTGTATAACTGAATGAATGCACTCGTTATGATAGGCGTGTCTTTTTGAGCTTCGTTCTCAGCAGAGCAAAGTAAAGTAGGATTTTCAGCACGCGATTACAACAACTACAACCGAGTCTCGAAGTGTCAAGTAGAGCGTAGTTGTTGTAATTGTATGATGAAAATCCTACTTTACTTTGCATTCCTGAGATCGTAGCTCAAAAAAACTCGGCTGATATTATGTCTAACAAAAAGGAAATTATTCTAAAATATGTACATTTTTATGTTGCTAATATAACTGTTTATATTTTTTAATGTTTTCATATGAAAACAAATGCAAATTTAACTTAGGGCGCAAAAGGTTTTTTTTCGAATTTAGGGGATATCATATAATGCTGATAAAAAAAGGGTCTTCAAAGTCTGGGAACACTGGATGTGCATATGGTGTCTACTACTACTGCAATAGTTCTCCAACGAATATCATTTGGAATAACAACTCTGAATTTCAGAGAAATTCTGTCGGATCTTCAAATAAAAGCTCCATATAAATGTGTGCGAAAAGAGAGTGGAGAATTGTACCAAGCAATTTACTACACTTACACACTTTTCGCAATCATTCGGCAGCAGCAGCGTACTGCAAGCAAAACGAAAAGGAGAGCGAAATTCAACGTGCGCTTAAAATGCAGGCGCTTAGACTGCTGAGCGAGGAGTTCCATATGTTTTCCACAGCCCTATATGATAACAACAACGAATTTAGGAAGTTACAATTAAAATAATTTTAAGTTTGAACAACTTTAGTTAGCTGTGGTTGAACTGAGAGCCTTAGTCGATGTCTCACTGTTGACGCCAATAGATATTTGGTTGGATGTAGATTTATTTGAGAGTTACTGTACTTCTGGCTAAAAGACGCTGGATGAGTTGTGGATGCGACCGAAACCTCCGCACCTGCTTAATATTTTTCTCAGTGAGACAAAGTAAACGAGAATCTATGGCCAGACAACAACTGCTTGACACTTTTGGGATTCGCACTAGGTATTGATCTGGAGTAAGATTTAGTTCGGAAGAATATTATTTATGAACTTTAGGAGTGGTTTATAGTTAATATTGGTACCTTTGTGGATGTGTGCAGGGAATTACTACTGTGTAACATAATTTCTTCAATTGGTTATGGTATTCTTAAACACTGATATTTGGTATAGTGGTTCAAGTCGATGTTGCCACTATGAAAAGTGCGAATACATTAAATTTAATTATTAATTATCCAATTTTTCATGTTTGGTCAGGGGACGGGACAATGCTTTCAAGCCAATAACTATATAGCTCGCGTGTAGCATCCGAATCCGTTATGGGGAATGAGAAAAGTGTGCCCTTTTGCACTAAAGTAGGGCCCGGCACTTTGTATTTCAATTTTTACGATGCTTAACTGAGATACTAACAAACTAACAAAAAATGTGATGAGGTTAAAGTCGTATTTATTCAAAACTAAAATACCACCCAAAGTGTGGACATTTCCTAATAAATCTACTTGAACATTTTCAGTTCTTATGGCAACATGGAAACAACTGTAATCTTAACACTGTCATCCTTTGTTGCTGAGAATATTCTTGAAATTTTGCGCGATCTGGAGAACCTACTTAATATTTATTCGCCCATCTCCCACAAACTACTCAATAACGACAACAAAATCAACGTTCGCAATATAAAGGGACTGTACATGTCTCGACTCAAAAATCTCCAGAAAACTGAAACAACAAATATTCAAAACTTTATGAATGGCACTTACAAGTGCTGTCGAAATTGTCATTTGACCATTATTTGCGGCATTGTGGGTGCGGACTCCAATTCAAATATCAAAAAGCGAATAATGGCCGACAGTCATTTTTGTGACAAATTCTGTTGCATACAATACAAGAAGAAGGGACGGAAATTTGTCGTTTCTCGGAAAAGAGAGCGCTGTTATCAAAACAACAAAGCGGTCAATCGGATAAGTGCAAATGAGAACAACAACTGTTGTAACAACTCGTCGAATTACAAAGTTGTCGGTCCAAATTGTTTTTGGAAGCCATCGTACAAGGGCTCATCGAACGAAGACGTGAATGATACTTGTTTAAAGATGCGAATCGCAATAACATTGAATAGCAGCAAGGACACCAGACGCTGTATATTGTGCAATCAAAAGGGGGACACCTTTACGGAAGGATCTTCCAGGCTGTTGAACTATGATGTTAATAAGTGGGTGAGTATTGAACAGTGTTTCGTATAAAATAATCGCTTGTTCTGATTATGTCAAAGCTACTTTAATAATACTTTAGAAACAAACCAATAATAATTTATTCTAACATAGAACGAAGAATCAGAACATAGAAAAGAATAAATTACCCAAGACAAGACACAAAATTCGGGAGACTACAAGAGTTTCGATGCAAATTGGACGCATCGAGAATGTCAATCAAATGCCATCGTTCGCCGTATGTTGATACTTTTAACAGGCCCAATAAGAATATCAAGTTTTTTGTTATAATAGTTGGATGTGTGAAATTGAATTGGTATAATGATTTTATCTCCCATAGAAAAATTTCTACAAAGATCAAATTTAGTGAGGCAGTTTAGTAAAGCTTAGTACGCTGCTCGCTCCATACAAAATTCTCTCCAAAATTTAGCTGAGCTAAATTTAAGCGAACCCATTTATCTGAGTGGTACGCAGCTCGAGCTAAATAATCAAACTTTTATTTCAGAATATGCTTCATGTGTCTGTCAAAATTGTGCGTGCCCATTTAATGGGTCGGCACATTTTCTCAAACTAAATTGTGACAGATCGTTGGGTTTTGTTCCGGAAAAGTATGCAAGGATGAGCTCTTTTAATTATTATACATGGACGAGAAGTACCTAGAATAAGACATAGTTGAAATAAGAGAGAATTACATTTTTGAAGGAAGTTTTTTCAATTGTATTCTGTGACAATTATCCACAGCGTACTCTATGTCAAAATTTATCTAGGACTTTAGCTGATGTTTGGAGAGAAAAGTTGGAGACCAGATGAAATGTAGTTCAGTTCCAGTAGAGTACTACGCTTAAAGCAGTATTCTGTTCGCACGCTAAATCCTTTTTTGGAGGAAACCGCAGAGTACATTTGATTGAGAAAAAAAAGAAAAGGCAAAGCCAAAAAAAAACATTTTATGTATAATGTTAATAGCCGTGTTTTTTTGAGCTTCGATCTCAGCAAAGCAAAGTAAAGTAGTAGTAGGCAATTACAACAACTACGCTCTACTTGACACTTCGAGACTCGGTTGTAGTTGTTGAAATCGCGTGCTGAAAATCCTACTTTACTTTGCTTTGCTGAGATCGAAGCTAAAAAAAACTCGCCTAATGTAAAATTCGGTTTTTTAATATCGTTTTCGATTTGGCTTTTCAGATTTTGATCTGAGATTTCAAATTTCTTCTGCCAAATCGAACATAATATCCGAATTTGATTGGTTCTTGTGTGTATTCAGTTGGCCGCAAAAAAATATTTTTTTTCATTTGCATTTCAATTGATTTTTACACATTTATAACAACGCATTTCGAAATAATTTAATATAAAGAATCGTTTTCATACTCGAAAAATGAATAATTCAGTTAAAAAAGCAATCCTTCCAACGATAAACAATTCGTAACCGCCAGCTGTGTGTCATACACATTGGTATTAGTGAAAGTATGTGTGAAATCTGAGAAAAAATCGAGATTTCTCAAAAGAGTGTCAGATCAAAAAAAGATTTTTTTTTGGCAAATCGAACATAAAAACCAATCCCAATCAAAAAAAAAAAAAAATGACAAATCGAAAACGACATAAGTTTCAAATAATCTCACGTCTTTTGCAAATCGGCAGTTTGTTTTTGTTAGCCATTTTTGGAAATCAGAATTTATGGGACGAAGAAAAGTGTCTTCTGCTTGCTACTACAGACATTATTTGAGCCGCTGCAACAACTAGAATATCCTTTTCAATTTTTCTTAGGAACATTCGAAAATCCATTGTTTAGTCAAATACTGCGATGTCTTTGGAGTTTGAAATTCGAAAATTGTAAAAATTACGTTTACTGTTACTGGCATGAACAAATGGTTTTTGGCCCATCTAAATGATGTTTTATAATTTAACCAGCATTTATCTTTGGTGTGGAGGAACGAAGTGGAGACTAGGGACGCTAAAATTTAGCGCGGGCAGGATACTAGGCTTAACAGTTCAGAGCATAAACTACTGCGAGGGGGTGTACAATTTGTAATTCATTTTGAGTATTTGATCGTTTGTTATTGTCATTTGGAAGGATCTGCAATTGCTTCCGCTTCTACTGTTCGGGAAGGTCCACTTAAATACAAATAAATGTAAGCAAATGTAGCCGACCGTTCTTAGATTGTCGTTTTCGGTACTATGTTGAAGATACTGATGACATCTTTCTCTACAAATGTCGTTGACTTGGTGCTTGTTCCAGTCATTCGACCCAATTCGCTATTTGCCTAATAACATTGACCTGGTATTACACTAGCATTTTGGTCATAATTAAGTCGGTCTGCTAATAGTTCCTTCTAGTAGTTTGTTTTCCACTACGCTTGGCAAGTGCAGTCTACAGTTCAATATGTAATTTGAACATGACATTGGTTTATCTTCTGACAGTAGCAGTGATATTGCTACACTCAACTAAGATTTTTTTCCGATGACTTTTCCTCAACTAATCCAATTACTTCTTTAACAGGTTCACCTCAACTGTGCGCTCTGGTCAAATAGTGTTTACGAAACAATCAATGGCGGCCTGATGAACTTGGAGCTAACAATGCAACAGGGACTGCACCAAATATGTACCTTTTGCAATCAATACGGTGCCAGCATAAAGTGCTTTAAAATGAGATGCACACACATCTACCATCTGCCGTGTGCTATCAAAGAACAGTGCGTATTCTACAAGAACAAAACAATACATTGTGCCTCGCACGCTCACAGGATGGAAAAGAAAAACGAATTGAGCTCGATTCGAGTCCGTCGGAGAGTGTACATTGAGCGCGATGAAAATCGCCAAGTGGCGGCTGTCATGCACCATTTAGAGTTGAGTAATCTGCTTCGAATTGGAAACCTGACATTTATCAACGTCGGACAGCTGTTACCCCATCAGTTGGAGGCCTTCCATACGCCCAACTACATTTACCCGATAGGCTATAAAATTGTACAGTATATATATCGTGTGCAAAGTATGTGTTCTAATAAATTCCTATTTACAGGTGCGATTCTTTTGGTCGATGAAAAAACTGAATAAGCGTTGTAGATACATCTGTTCAATAGCCGAAACGAATGGCCGGCCCGAGTTTGTAATCCAAATACAAGAACAATTCGAAACCGATGTAGAGCTCAGGGATATTTCGCCAAAGGCTGTTTGGCAACGGGTCTTGGAAAAGATTGTGCAACTAAGAAAGGGCCAGTCACTGGTGCAGCTCTTTACAGAGTACTTTTCGGGCGAGGATTTATTCGGCTTATCGGAACCTTCGATTGTGAGGATTTTGGAGAGCTTGCCTGGCGTTGAAAGCTTGACGGACTACAGATTTAAATATGGTCGCAATCCGCTGCTCGAGCTACCATTGGCCCTGAATCCATCTGGATCTGCGAGAACCGAACCCAAACAAAAGCACATTATTAATTGGAAAAAGGCGCATACCCAGCGTACTAGTTCTATTAACTTGAAACTCACGCTATCGCCGTCATCGTTGGTAGCTGGCGAAGTGGCGTGTCCCTACAGCAAACAGTTTGTGCACTCTAAAAGTTCGCAGTATAGAAAAATGAAGCAGGAATGGAGGAACAATGTTTACCTTGCGAGGTAAGAGGCAGTATTTATATTTAATTCGTACAGCATGTGTAGCAGTAAATTGTTTGCTTTCTAGATCCAAAATACAGGGACTTGGTCTATACGCTGCCCGCGACTTAGAAAAGCACACCATGGTTATTGAATATATTGGACAAGTTATCCGAACAGAAGTATCGGAACTACGTGAAAAGCAATATGATCTCAGGGTAAGTGAATTAAATTGTGAGTATATCAGCATTACAGATAGCACTGGGAATATACGAATCGCATTGGACATTGTCCCACCATCAAACCAGTGACAATGAGCCATACTTTGGATCAGATGTACCCTCGTCTGATTTAGAATAACAGCAGAACTGATGCGTAATTTCCTTGGAACCTTGCTAGACATCTCCTTGCAAAAGGAAGTGTTTTACGTTTTTAATCAGACAGTAGAAAACATCGACAACTGTAAATGCCGTCAAACAGTGGAACACGAATCATAAAATTAGCCGTGTATTTAGGACTCGTGCAACACGGATAGTAAACTGAACTTCATTTGTCCAACAGTGGAATTGTTTATTTGAACCAAATCAAGCAACCCATTAAAAATGGCGCCCAACACAAGCCCACTTATTATTTTTCTTTTTTTTTCTTTTTGTATGAATTTCGAATTTCAAATGATGATCCTCTTTATGTGTCTTGCAGAATAGAGGAATTTATATGTTCAGGCTTGATGAAGAGCGCGTTGTGGATGCAACCCTTTCTGGTGGCCTGGCCCGCTACATTAACCACTCGTGTAATCCCAATTGTGTCACAGAAATTGTCGATGTAGATAGAGAATATAGAATTATTATCTTTGCCAAGCGAAGAATCAATAAAGGAGAAGAGGTAACAATATTCGATATCTGATTCAGCTTTAATTATATATAAAAAAAATTTAAATGCAATTTCAGCTTTCGTACGATTATAAATTTGATATTGAAGACGATGCTCATAAAATATCGTGCATGTGTGAAGCGCCCAATTGCCGCAAGTGGATGAATTAATTTAATTAATGTTTTATTTTGTAAAGATTCGCTGATCAATATTATGACCATGAATATTATTATATAATTATGTAAGAACTAAAGTTGCCTTTTGTGTAGAAAGTACATCTGCACGCATATGAGTATTAGGTATTATGTGTAAAATAAATAAAGAAATGTCTATAACTGTATGTTTGATTCATTTTTTTTTTAATTTATCTAATTAATAAATATTATAAGATCTAAAATGCGTGGTGACGACAACTGTATATATCTCTGTGTCTTAACTATCACGATGATAAATAATTGTCACGGCCGCACATAATAACAGCGGTTCATTGACGTTGCCAATATTTTTGGATTTCGCGCAATGATCCCTTTCTATTGGACACATTCAGAAATCTTCTAATCTTTAGTCGACTACATTGGTCTGGACTAGATGTGCCTTAAGAAAAGAACTAAATTGTTAGGAAACGTTTTATATGCGAACTGTCAGCTTAGTTCTCAGTCACGAATTTCTTGACTTGATTCGTCGGCTAACCCCTCAGAAACGTCAACTGGAAAAGCTGCGCATGTGACCGATCTAGGCCAACCAAAACTAAGACACTGATTGAATAGTCTTAACTCGATTGTATCAAGTTACGTGCTGATTAATAGTAAGGCCCTTTAACTCGTTACTACTTATTCCTGGGCCTATGTTTTGACGTGTAGCTAGAAAGTTTATCACATTTTTAATGTTCGATTGGCAAAAAAAAAGGAATCGGTGAAACATTCAGACGCTCGCGCAATTGAAAAAAATACCTCAACGTCAGTGATGCCAGATTCCAAGATATATTTTTTTTTTTCAAGATTTGCATGCATGCATTTTAACGAATTTGATAAAATAACTGATGTAACGTGTTTTTGGAAAAATGGTTTAGTATGTATTAGTAGTAAAGTACTTCAAAATTGTATTTTAAATTTCGCTCTTTTTATATTTTGAACAAAATCTTGAAAAAAAGATTTTTTGTTTCGGAAAAACAAGATTTTCAGATTTTTTATCTGGCAACACTGCTTAAGGTATAATTCGGGTTTTCCCATTGTGAGTTCGAAAAATTTAGCCTAGACAATAAAAATGATTGTTAGTATCGCGGAATATCTACATTTTCCATATAAATCTTGCAATTGTGAGCTTCCGTAAATTTAAAGTCGGTACTAAAATTTGTTATTAGCACGGCACGACAAAAAATAAATGATTGCCCTTTCATCACTTCCTGAAGCCATTTTGTTTTTTAAGAAAGCGAAATTTTGTAAGACATTGGGCACATTCAAGAATCTAGTTATCTTAAGTCGACTAGATTGGTCTGGATGAGATGTAACCTGACTTGTAACTTGTAACTTGATTGGTCGGGAACGTCACTATTGCTTATTTTAGTTAGGCGGATATTTAGTAATGTGTGATGTTGACATGCAACATATCTCACAAAAACAAATTTCATAGATACGAGAAGAAAAATTTGAAACACAACCCCATTCTTATTACCTAGCGCTTTACCTTCTCTGAGCGCACTCACTTTCCTACCACTACACTGATATACTTTACGTTTGTTGCTCATTATATAAAACCTGCCAAACTGAGAACCGATCCGATGCTGCGCATCGTTTTATAAATTATCTTGGACTCGTGTTCGCTTTGTGAGAGATGAGATGAGAATTGTTATTTTTCCGTAGTTCTCCGTTCGGTTGCGCTGTTTGTGTTCTTATGTCAATATATAAAAAATGTAATTTTTTTCTTTTCCCCCCCACAAGTAAATAAAGTGAACATATTTGTTTTTAATAGTCAAATATCACAATCAATATCAAATGGCTTTGTTTGCAAGTCCGTGGAAATAATTTTGTTCGCGTTCCTCCTCACTTCAGTGTACAATTTGACGGGGGCCGGTAAAAAAAAGAAAACTCAATACTCACCTAATTTTCTTTCACTATTCCACAAGAAAACAAAGAAAAGTCCATTCAATTTCCTATTCAGTCGCCTCCGCTTGGCGATTGCCGTCACGGTGTTTTTTTTTTCTTGTTTGTATTGTGAAAAATAAAGCAAAATAAAAATGCGTCGTCGCCGTCGCTCTTCGCCCCTTTCCAAAATTAAATTGAAAAAAAATAATTTGTTCCCTAATGTTCTACAATTGAATGTGAACGTATTATGTGCTCTGGCAATTATTATTATATTGCAAGTCAGTTGCACCTTTGGCAGTGATAGTGATGACAAAACAAGGACTCAAGTGTCCAGTAGTTATGTAGATAGTGAATTGGATAGTGTGAGACATGGCCATCAACAGCATCCACCAATAGCACCCAAAGAAACATCACCACCGCCATCAGGAGCAGCAGCAGCATCTTCACAATCCGACTCTGTGCTCACAGACGGCGGAAGTGAATATTCCATTTATAATGCGAATGGAAAGTCTTGGAAGGTGTCGACAGCTGCAGCTGCTATCAAGAATCTTCGAGATGTAGCTGGACCACATCGCAGAAAGAATTTAAACACAAAATTCGGAGCTGCATGGAATGAGACGACTGAAAGCATTGCAGTGAATGAGAAAAGTAAGTGCATCCCAGCAAACAGATTTTGGGGTAGTTACAACTCCTACTAAAGTCAGATCCTCTTTCGGGCATTTTACCCCACAAACAACAACAACCATAATCGTTGTTTTTCTTTCTGAAATCTAAATAAAGAACCTGTTTTCGAATGCATGCATACACGAAGACGACAAAGTGCTTATGCGTTCCATGGAAACAAATTTATGATCACAAGTACGAGTATTGTTAGTGGCGATGATGTGCACTCGCGCACTTGATTGAAGTAATTGTTTTTAAGAGCGCATTGCTCCTACTCCGATGAGTACTTAACACAATTTATTTTGTATTCCGCTTTAATTTGTTATTAGCGCCGCTACTTGTGAACAGACTACTCCAGTTGAATGGAACCATCATTGGACTTGCTTCGAAGTGGAGATTTTGCTACTGCGTGTTTTAAATTGACGACAGCAGAGGCAGGCGCAGGAGGCAAACGCTGTTTCTTTAATTGTATATCAGTTGACGGCTTCCTTTATGATCCTATTTATATCGTCGGCCTTAATTCAAATGGGTCGTAGTCGGCAGAACCGAGCTCAAGTGAATTCACGTGTAAAGAAATCACCGACTGGCAAAACTTTGCAAATATTCCTTTCATACCAAAGTCTCTGTTCCGTATTTGAAACCGCTCTATAGTTTGGTGAGATCGTCTTTTGCACCGATTAGCATTGGACGATACGAATAATAAACGAATTGACGTCGATGCTGCACCCAATTCTCATACAGACTAAACAGCTAGTACCTACCTACTGAACGGGCAAAGTGTTGCCGTTTATTAAACAAGTTTATTGATTTACGACTTCTATACATAGTAACCCTAGTTTGAATTTTAATAAATTTATTTCTACGCTAATTTGGTCTAAATTGATGTTAATTCGAAGTCTTCAATTATTGAGTTGCCTTTATCGCAAGCTTGACAATCAGCAGCTAATGGGTCAATCGTTTTGAATGTTCAATTAAAAAGATTACAGTGTAGCAAGCGAGTGTGTCGCAGAAGCTCCCCAGTGAGTGTTTAGCGATTAAAACATCAATTGGGACTATTTATTATATGAACGGTCTGTACAGCATGCAAATTACATGGTAACCAAAGAGCCCTTAGGTTAATTACCAAATGATGACGCTGCTAACTTCCGGAAGGCATGAGTGAAAATTCGTTTGGCAACCAGCGGACATATGATTAGGAGGATTTGTCCTCAGTCTGCTGTCAGACTTACTAAACAAGTCTCCACTCTGATTTGGGTTGCAATTTCGGCAGTAAGTATTAATAAGGAATCAAAGCTTAAAGCCAGTCAGTCGGTAGGTCAGTAGGTGCATAAATCGAGGGCATTATTCACGGTCTGGTTGTCGACAAAGATAGCAGTAGCTCAGTTCTCTCCACCTGTTGGAAAAAAAGTCCAACATACCTAGTAGAATGCCTGTTCTAATTTCAACTACATCAGGATAGTTTGTTTGGGAGCTGGTTCTTTTTTGTGGTAAGACACATTATAAGGTGAGGTTAGGTTGAAGCAGCTGTCGACCTACTTACTCCATTGCAAGGTCTCTTGTGATACCAAAGGAATCAAGGAAGTTTTTCCTACCCGTTGAACCAGCTTAAGTTTGTAATAAAGCATAGCAGACTACGAATATTTGTGTTTTAATAGATCGTTGTAGAAAAAAAGGTTTTCAGATCGATTTAGCGTTTTTCGCAGAGAGCTGGACAAATACAGAAGAGAAGGGGAGGATGGTCTCATCTTCCACTAGCTGCTTTAACAAAAATCCACACACTTTCTTAAAATGGCTCTCATCATTTCTTTGCGATAGATATCAATTTGTCAAGTTTCGTAACCACTTCTCCAAACAAATTCGTGAGACGTCTGGTGTTCCTCAAGGAAGCCACATAGGTCCTCTCTTATTTGTCTTGTTTGTTAATGATGTTGTTAATTTTTTTCCTGAGTGTAGTATGCTTTTGTATGCGGACGACTTTAAGTTGTATCTATCAGGTAAACACGATGTTTGTTTCCTACATCTAAATAATTGTCTTCAACGATTCTATTTGTGGTGCTCAAAAAACTATCTGTCCCTGAATGTAAGTAAATGTTCAGTTATTACATTTTCACATCAAAAATCTCCAATCATGTTTACTTACTCTTTCAATGGCATTGCTATTCCGCGTGTCTCCCTAATAAAAGATTTGGGGGTGCTTTTAGATACTAAACTATCTTTCATACATCACATTGATTATGTCACTAATAGGGCTAATAGAACATGGGGACTACTAAGGCGCTATTCAGGTGATTTTTCTGACCCATATCAAAGTTCTCTATCTTTCATTCGTTAGATCTGTTTTAGAATATGCGTCCATTGTTTGGTGTCCCTTTTATAATGTTCATATCTTAAGAATTGAATCTATCCAAAAAAGGTTTCTCAGGTTCGCCTTAAGAGGGCTTCCTTGGGCTGACGTTAGTAATTTACCCTCCTATCAATCTAGGCTACAATTGATTAGCCTAGAATCGCTTAAAAATAGGAGAATAGTAGCAAGAATTATTTTTGTACATAGGATTCTTATTCGAGAAATTGACTCTCCGGAGATCTTAAGACTTCTTAACTTGAATATCCCTCGTCCAAATTTACGAATTAACCGTTTTTTTAATATCGCACATTCTCGTACAAATTACGGCAGGTCATCATCTATCAATGGCTTATTGATAAGCTACAATGATTACATTGATTTAATTGATTTTAACTCATCGATTGCTACATTAAAAAGAAAGCTACTAGATGGTACTCAGTCATAATCGTTTGCTCTATTTAGTTTCTATTTCTTAGTAATATTTTTGTAAACTATGCATTGTTATAAACTAATGTCTATGAAAATCTTAGTATTTTGCTGACAAAATAAAATAAATAAATAAATAAATAAATACAGAATCGTTTAAAAATCAAAATAACCCCAAATCCCGTTGCGTGCTTGCCTGCTAAACAGTGCCCACTGATGGCCGCACCTATTGCAGCGCTAATATGCTCCCTGTCGAGAGAAATCAAACTCTTAGTTTATTTCCGATCCAGCTTTGGCCAAATCTGTTTGATGTCCCACTTGTCCAACCAGATTTTTGACAGTTGTACTAGACTTGACGTTACAACACAGGGAATTAGTCCAATTTCTTATAACCGGAATCCGATGTAAGTACTCGTAAAGAGAATAATGGTGCTAAATGTAAACTGTTCTAAATATTCTGCGTCTCGTTAAGTTCCAACAGAGCTTGTTTGAATTAGAAGACTTGAAATCAAATGCTTACACTTAGCAGTACTATAAACGTCTATATCCATCGCAATGTATGTATAACACAATCCGCCACAATCCGGTCAGTTATCCGACAAGAAAAACACATACAACCCGTTATTCATTAGATGTTGGATCGCGATCGCTTCTTAGCGGAAATGATGGCCACTTGGCACAGCAGCGGCCAGCGACAACGCACCAGGCGAAATGAAAAACAAAGGTGAAAAGGAAAATTAACAACGGGAAGAAGGAAGGTCTTCCGCGTGTGAATGTTTTTTGTTATGTGCGATTTTCCCAATTAGTTATTCCTTTTTTTCTCTTCGAATTGCTGATTTGATGTTGTACTGAACAGAATTTAATTGATTATTTGATTGATTGTGGAGTTGTTTGTTATTGGTCCCGATTGTTATTGTCGATTATGAATCGAAATTCGATCGTTGATTTGTTGTTTGCGTATGGCGAGACTCGACCAAGATCGATCATAAATGTATGTAACCGGCCAAAGTACTACTGGCTTTTTTATCAACGATTTTTTTCTATTTATTGCTTAAATTTATAGGAGAAAGTTCAAGTATACTTCCGATCAGCCACTGTACAAAGACGGAAAGCTTAAATTTGTGTTTCCAAGGCAAGATTAAGCTAAAAAACAAGCACCAACAATTACAAGGAAGTAAAATCAAACCGTAAACGGATACATCGAAAATGGCCTTCTTCAGGTTCAGATTCGCTCTCAGATTTCAGATTTTGTGTGTCTCGAACATTAAAACCTCACTTGCTCTTTTTTGTGTTGCTATTTGTGCGATTGGAATATGTGTAGCCTTCGACACTTTTCTAAGCGTTTTCCATTCACTGGCTAAATTTTATATGAAAACATTCAAAATGTTCGCCCAGATTGATTTCTAAACATTTGTACATAAATAATTAGCAAAAAATAGATCAACCCGATGCAATTCGTTTCTTTTCAGTTGAAAAATTTCACGAAAATGTAAACAAACTCCACTAGTTGTCAAACTCAAATGTACTTGTATTGGTAAATGTGAAGCAAATCCGAGAAAAAAATCAGATTCGCAAAAGTGCTCTGAAATCTGAAAAATATTGCTTTTTTTTTTGTACCAAACAAACATAAAAAGTGCTCTGAGGGCGCCCAATCGAATACCACATTAGATTTCAGATCGCAGCGCTCTCACATCTTCTCGGCGGATACTGGCCTTAACCCTTAAACGCAGCATACAAAGAAAACGGGCTCATAGAAAAAAAAGGAACCGTCAAATCAGGTGAACACTGTGGCCAAATTAGAAAAGACCGATATTAGCTTTTCGATCGCTAAAAAATGTTGCTCACGAGAGCCATAGTTGGATGAGTTATGGCTCCATCTTGTTGGAACCACAATTCTGGATTGTTCTCTACCTTTGGCCTTTAAAAAATGTCATTCTTCGCCCGGTTTTGAATGCTATCCACGTTTACCCCAACTTCGAACCCTCGTTCCGAAAGTAAAATTTTTCGAAAACGAACCTTTTCTACTCCGTATTTTGAAAGTGGAATAAAATGTACTTATGTCGCATTTAGAATTCCGAAATTATTACAGCCTACCTACTAAAAAGCGGAAGGGGAAAGCTATTTCGAGTGGGACGAAATAGAGGGTAGGGCCCCTGTACATCTTAGGATGGATGCATTTGAAACGGAAATTATTTTCGATTTTGGGTGTCCAAATTCTGGAATTTTGTTTATTTACGCTACCATTGAGGTTAAAATGGTCCTCATCGTTCATTATGAGGTCTTTCAGCACACCGACGACCAATGGCATCCACTTGTTGCTCCAAACGCTGAGCTAATCGGATAATTGTTGCAGCACTGGGCGCATTTGAAAGAAATTTCGATACGATTTTTGTGCCTGAATAAGAGAATGAAAACTTTCAAAATAAAATAGAACAACTTTGGTTCTCATTCTCAGTTGAGCCTTTCCATCATCAATTTCCCAAGTTAATTCTAAAAAAAAAACCTAAACAAAAAATATGTTTATTAATTTAATCATAGCACCACTCTGTACGAATTCGAATATAAAATTCAATGGACGCATTCGAGATTTATCGAGTCAATTGCCGATTTAAAATCACCATCACAATGGGATAGTTTCATGTCCGCGTTTAAAAGATGCCCTCTCTAACTCCATATAACTGAGTCAGACAGAAGTTTTAACAACAAATTTTAGTCTCGCTCACAATTACGAAATTTTTATGGAAATTATATCCACTGTGAACTACTAAAATTTAGAGTCGAAACTTAAAATGTTTATTGGTAAGGCCCCATGAGTTCGTTTAGTTAGTGCATCTGTCACTGCTATGACGTACTAGAAGATGTGTCCATTTTCCTTCAACTATTTGTTCAGTTGTTGTTGCCAGATTGCGGTACTGCGCTATTTTTTTTAGTATTTTTTTTCCCGTCGTTTCGGGTTCAAGATTTTTTTGTCGGTACGAGTGGATCGATAGCAAGTATTGAACGACGAGTATGGCATCGTTTCAAACAGTCCATGCACAGACGATTCTTAATGCGCAAAGTCTGCGAGCAGGGTTAATTTCTTGCGCATGTGACTACTTTAACTGCGAGAGTTATGAGCTTATGACGTTGGAAATGGTCCCCAACCAACGTAACGTGCGCAACTGAAGGGTGGAGGCAACTAGTCATGGATCGAACTGGCTGGTGAGAGCTGTATGTGTGGTCCAGTGTCCTCACGTCGTCACGTTTCGCAAGATTTCGGAATATTCCCGCCACAAAACGTGAAAATCTGCCAAAAACTTCAAATTGCATTTTAACACGAACACAAGAATTGGACCGCATACTCCGCATGGGCCGAACAAGCGGAAGCACTACTCGGATATGGTTTTTCACTTGAACGTTCATTGAATGGCGTACTTATTTTAGATACACTTTCTAGCGAGTAGGGCACTTATACACGCCGCTATTGATTGGACTGATATTTTTATATTTTCTTCAAAGGGAAGCCAACCAAATATGATTTTGTTTGCATAGCGCAAAAGATTTTGCATTTTCCCTAAGCGGCCTAGAGTACTGACGCAAGTGCCAGCGCACACACTCACGGGTGGTCAAGATGGTTACACTAACCTATAAATTGTTTGATAATCGGATTTCTGCAGTTGTTTGTTTTTGTATATTACGTATATACGACGCAAACTTCTTGGTAAGCAATGGCTTTCCCGATCGATGATTGATTTAAGAATTTATGGTCTATTAGCGATTTTGTAAGCTTCTTTTTAAGTTTGAGCTCCGCGCCGCTCTATTTTATTCTGTAAATTCACTATACTCTGAGGTCCTGTCTCCCCAGTCGATATTGGAGCTCTATTGTCTCTCCATGTATCGCTGAGATCTGCATTGGGATTTTTATAAGCAGGGTATAGGGTACTGCAGCATCGTGGCCAATAGACAAACCATACTGCGACTTCCAACTTCGGCCGCTACTTGCCTACAAGCTTTATTTTTACGGGGTGCAAATGCTAGGTTCACTAGTATTGTTACGTAGAAATTCGTATTGACAAATGTCACGTAACTTCGAAAATTCCGAACACATTCTTAGCTAGCATATGCCACATCCGATGTGGGCAAAGTCGCTGGCAGCGTTCATAGAATTTATCAGTTTAATTTGAAATTATTCGTTTTTGTGTGGATAGTAATTTTTTTTTAGGAATAATTGTACATTTACTTAAAATATTTATGAAAAATAAACAACGTAGATTATTTGAGGGAAAATAAAAACATTTTGAGCAATCGATGTTAATGATATCGAAAAGGTAATGCATAATAATTATCTCCTTTATACTACGTTTCCACCGGGCACTAATCGCGAGGTTTAGGGCAAGAGATAACAAACAAATCCTGAGGTGTTTCCACCAAAAAAAAAACAGGATTAATTTGACTTTTCACCAGATGTTGTCAACTACCGTCGAATCGAACAATCCAAAATTGTGATAATTGAAAAAAAAAAATTAACCAATTCAAAAGTTTAAAGTAATAAAACATGAATTCCAGAAATCTTAAAATATTATTGGCTTAATTCTACAAAATAATATGAAAGTTTTGATGGTTGCATTGGCTAGGAGAAGTCTCTCAGAAATAAATTGTTTTGTTTTTTCTGACGCAATGTCAAATACAGCTCTGTTTGCTTTGTATTTTTGACATCTCGAGCTGTGGAAAGTGTGTTCACAAACCGGACTGTACATGCAAACCTGGTTCATAATCGAGATTTGTTTTTAATCTCTCTTTTCATGAGATTAACTTTTATGACAAATCCTGAGATTTATGCGGGATTTACAGAAATTTTTCTAAATCTCGCCGTTAATCTCCGGTGGAAACGTACTATTAGATGGTTTTACTAACCAAACAAATCAAATTATTCGCCTTTAAAAATATATAATAACTAAATCACCGATATCATTTAGTAATGTTCAAATGTGGTATTTCCGAACTCTATCACATTTCCCCATAGTTGGCAGCATTTTTTTGTATTTTATTTATGTTTTTGCATGTCACACGGATTCTAATTGACAACCAGCGTTGCCACAATGATAATAATAAATGTAATAAAAGTGTTACACTTTTTTATTATATTATAATTTTGCTACAATGTTACACTTTTTTATTATATTATAATTTTGCTACAATGTTACTTTTCTTGTTGCTTTGTTATACTTTTTTTTTGTTTTTCTCGTTAAAAACTATTGAAGAGGTGAACTGGCAGCACTTTTTTCTTTCGAACAAACTTCTACCAATTTTTGTCACTGTATTTGTTTGTTTACACAGAGCACAAATTGTGCAAAACTTCAAACTACGAGTGGGAATCGGATTGGGAGGGAACGAGAAAATACAACAATATTTTTCTGTCTCGCCGCGCCGCCGTTGACAATGTTCTACATCTCGTGGTAAATAAAGTTTGTGAAATAGAAATTGAAATCTACTTCGAAATGTGATAAAGAGTTCCTAAGATTTATTTTTATTATTAATATTTTTTTTCAGTTTGTTACTATATTTTTCCATTTGTTACACTTTTTGAAAAAAATTGTTACACTTTAAAAAAAACTGCGGCACCATTATGACAACACCGATAGAAAACCAAAATGGCGGAACTTGAACAAATTTTGAGGGTTCCAGCGGCAAGAAGATTGCAAGTTGGGGATCTCCGTCTCAGTATGATTTGTCTATGGCGTGTTCACCATTTGCACCAGTTAGTGTTATAGGTTATGTAGAAAGAGCTTTCGATTTGTAAAATTATAAATAACAAACAAGGATCTAACTTTTTAATATGAAAACTGAGCTATGACTGAAGCCAATGCAAAGATCCTTGGCTAGTCAAAGTAGGTTATTAACGCACGTTGTGCGGTCTATCGATTTGAAGAATATAATTTCTTACTAAAATGACATTTAAAATCATAGGTTAAGAAGAATTGTTTACGTAAAAGAATTTTAGCAGGCTATTGTGAGTTGAGTTGCAGATGAGTTGTTTTCTAAAATAAATATGAAACAGTTTCGTGTACGAAATCCCGAATAGCCACGAATTTTTCAAGGGTGAAGCTTAGTACGCTGCCCGATCTAAATTTTAGCTCCCATACAAAATTCTCTCCGAAATTTAGCTGAGCTAAATCTAAACGGATCCCTTTAGCCGAGTGGTATGCAGCTCTAGCTAAATAATCAAACTTTTGTTTCAGAATGTACTTCATGTGTCTGTCAAAATTTAGCGTGGCCATTTAATGGGTCGGCACATTTTCTCAAACTAAATTGTGACAGATCGTTGAGTTTTGTTTTTCTGTTGCGAAAAAGTATTTAAGGATGAGTTTTTTTAATTATTACATGGACGAGAAGTACCTAGAATCACAAATAGCTGAAATAAGAGAGAATTAAATTTTTGAAGGAATTTTTTTCAAAAACAGTTGTTTTCTGTGACACTTATCCACGGCGTACTGTATGTCAAAATTTAGCTAGGATTTTAGCTAATGTTTGGAGAGGAAAGTTGGAGAGCAGCTAACCACCACCACACGAGTTAACATGTGCTCTCCTCTCACGTTGTAAGCTTGTTTTGGTTTTGTTTTGCCATTGAAAAAAATCGTCCAAACAATACGATTATCAACACTTCATTATTCGAATAGAATTCACGAAGCTAAAATTGTTACTCTAGATAAATTTGAAGTACTAATTGTTGTAGACGTAAACTATTCCGTTTAGGCGCACCAAAAATTAAGTACTATTGCAAGTTCTACTCTGCCCTGACGCGCCCTCTAGGAATCAGAGGAGGATCTATTCAGGCAGGGATGTTATCATCTTCTTTAATTTTTTTATCAATTCTGCATGGAGTTTCTTGCAGCGGAAAATACCATCCAGCCAAGTCTGAAACGTCCTTGTTCTTGATTAGGTCGGGATGCGCTGACAAGTTCAAGAGCAAACGATAACCCTTTATAGTAAGTAGGTACATCTCCTATTTATAACACTGCCGACAGCAGGACAGCAGCCATATCTAATTTTGTTATGAAGTGCGTTGCCTCATTGCGAGGGTATGCATTTTTATTCATGTCACTCAAAAGTAGTCTGTTGGCTTGAGATGATACTGTCGTCACGCGTTTTTTCTCTTTTGCATTATTAAGTAATGAGCACTGTTCTCAGCTCTGTAGACTCACAATGTATTGAGTTCTAGGTCTTTGGAATTAGAGATAATGTTACCTACTTGTGGAAATGTTTTTTTTTTATTTATTTAAATGCGAGCTGGAAATGCAAATACAAATAAATAAGATGGCAGCGGAGAATGAATAGATTGTATTGTTTTGTACTGATGTTTACTGAGTAAGACGAGTCTTATCGGCTGTTCCTCCGGTTTTATTGCGAATAGTTTAAGGGTCGTGACTCCAGCGAAGTTTTTGATTAGAAAATTGATTCCCAGAACTAAGTAGTCGTAGCACCGTTATATCTGTAGCTGGCAAAATACTTGTGTGTGTTAATTTGAGTTATTAACATATTTAAACGAAAAGCTAAGTCGAGCTCTTTCAACTAAATATTCACATTAAAAAGTGAGCAATTGAGAGGTCAAGCGAATAAATTAGAGTTGGCGCACATTTTCAATTCAGTTGGACATTTATTTATATCACCTTTGGCTGCGTCAATACATCCCATATGCAAACATGTCGCGTTGGTGACACGCAGCGATTCGTGATTAACTTATATTTTCACAAGCATAACATTTCTCTTGTGGAAATTGAAGTGTGACTCAGTTCGGGTGGTTGTTCAAGGTACAGTTTGAACTTTTTACGTCACAGAACTCGATTGGCGATCTCTTTTGATATGGCAAGGGATCTTTGTGAAGGCATTTGTTTTAGGCTTCGACATAAGAAAGGGTCGTTCATTATAGGCGCGATATGTCATTTAGTCAAGGTTAGGCAAGTTGAATGTCGACTAAGCTCCGTCGCAAGCTATCAATGCTCACGAATGATCTTAAACTTTAAAGGGATTCGCTACACCTCACATTGAACTTGTCTTACTTTGATTCCCCCCTGTCAAATAAGTTGGCCTCAAGGTACATTTTTTAGCGATGTACCTGGAAACATGTATAATAAAAGACTATCTGACTTGTACTTACCTATATATAAAAATAAATTAAAAAGTGTATTGAAATTGAATTGATGCGAAATTAAGACGTATTGGTGCTCGCGAATTTTATGGCTGCTTGATTAGTCAGAAAGTTAAACATTTAAAAATATAAATATATAAATTACGTCGCATTACTCGGTCAAAGTTCTATCACAGCTAAACAGATGACCATTGACCATTCAAAAGTTTGCAATCTATGGGCTCGTTTCCACCAACCCTCCTATATTCAGCTCCTTATTTATATCGGGTGAGAAATGGACTCTAACGACTGTGACTTTCTATTTAAAACTCACTATTCTGACAGCTCCACAGCGAAAACTTACAGCAGAGGATCACACATGCAGACTTGTAGCAACATTTTGAAACGTTCATTGCGGCTTGCAAGACTCGCTGGGGCTATACCTGGCTTTAAGGCTTTTAAACCCTCATTACCTGACAGTATTATTGGCTAAAAGTTGGCGCAAATGTTTCATTTACACCCACTCGGGACGAATGAAAGGGACCTTCAAGTTCAACTTTTGGGATACGATCAGACAGTCAAATCCGGCAGGGTGATCTTTTTTTCGTGTTCATCACTCGCGCTTATAAGCCTAGTGAGACCTGATGGGTGAAATACAGTCCAAAAGTCTGTCTGCGTCCGTAAGGGAGTTACATAGGTCATCAACAGTTCTCCAAAAGAACGACGGCTTCGAAGTCCATACTAAATTCCACTTATTTGGTGACATTCTAGATCGCAGCTGTTTGTCCAGTTGCTAATAGTATGCAAAGCGAAAGATTAACCAACACCTTGTGAATGCAGAGAAAATAGTTAACGTACTTATGATTTGTTTTCGGAAAGATTCAGTATTCCAATTGATTTGATTTCCTTCGATATTAGTTTTGATACCTACATTTGAAAAGGGGAACATTCAAATGCCAAATTCCACCTAAACTATCCGATCTCTTTAAAAAAAAAAAACTCATAGCGTAGTAGCGCTGAAAGATCTAGCTACCACTTTCAAAGACTTTAAAATGTCAGCCCACCGAAGCGATTGCATCACTTGATTTATCCAGTTTACAGGTAAATACGTTCTGCTGCCCACAATACTAGTTTCACCACACAACGCAGGTGAATAACACACAACAATGCAATAACAACAGCCGGCCGCAACAGCTCGTTTAGAGGGCAATCACCAATCACACACAGGCTTCTCAACTGTAACAAACATATCGGAGACCACTCACCGACACCATCGCCTTTATAAATTCGAAATGCTATTCAACTGGCCTGGCTGTCAAGAACGATGACCCACGTAAAGCTAGAGACTCGAATATACATGTGCGTGGTGTCGCTTTTCGTGTAATACCTATTGTTATGAATATAAAATCTTCGAGTGCAAAACACAACTGAAAATGAGTAGCTATGTCCTTCACACATTCAAATCCAACAAAACATTCAATTTGAAACGGAAGACTCAATTAAAACCCAGCTCTTGTGACATGAATGGGCATTATGTGATTCATCTGGTTCGTATATATATATTCATCTCAAAATTAAGCGGGACTCAATTTAAGTTCGAGCAAATGTGACTGTCAACAAGCCGGCACAATAGCAATGCGGATACATGCACGCAGAAGTCATACATATAAGTGTATTCAATTACACAGGACACAGCAACACTGCGAGCAGAAAGATAGATCATCCGTCTATAGTTGTTTGCGACTGGAATATAATAATGTAACCACTAACCGCCATCTTTTTATGAATACTCGTTCACTCTTTGTGATCATTATCATGCTGTCAAAGTGTTTCATATCATTCAAAGATTTACTGTAGTGGGTACTTATCTAAACTGCAAGTTCAATTGTAGACACAGACTCCTGTCTGTGAAATTGAATCTAGAAAAAGATGAGGGCGGACAATTGTTTTCACATTTTATTAATGGATGTATGTGTATGTAATAGGGAGAGATTTAATTGATATTGCAATGCGACTCGAAATATTCCGTATTAAATGCGCTGCGCTTTTCCCCTGATCTAGTTTAGTGTGTGCAGTGAGCATAGAAATTCTTGCGGCCGGACTAAGATATTGACCAATCCAAATCAATAAGAAAAATCAACAAATTTAAGTACAGGGTGGTTGATAAATCACGATAGGCACATACATTTTTGAACTGCTCTCATAAACGTTTGGAACATTTGTGGGGCAACATTTTACAGCTTCTAGGGAAACGTTTTGCGGGAAATTGAACTAGAAACATACAACTGGTCGCCCCGAATCCCAGATTCAATATTGAAAATGTGCGAGCTAACATTAGAGGAAATTGAACTGTTTCTCTGACCAGGGAGGAGACCATTTTTGCAACAGCAAAGCTTTAAATCCAATCGGTTCCAGGGCGGAATATAATGGATTTATTATTACATAATTTAATTTTGTTCTTTTTTGATTTTTTTTTTCTTAGTAAAGTTTTTTTGTCAAAATAATTGTGCCAATGTAGAAAGTTAATTTTATTATTTTTAACATATTTAAATAAAATGGGCCTAAGCAATAAACATTTTTAGTCTCGACTTTAAATTTACAAAAGCTCACAATTGCAAAAATTTTATGAAAAATTATAGCCACAGTGAACTACGAAAATTTAGAGTCGAGACTAAAAATGTTTATTGCTAAGGCCCAATATATCTAAAAATAAAATAACATTAAGTTCACCTGGTAATTAAGTAAGCAAACCATGTACCTACATATTTTTTTATTTTATTTTTTCAGTTTTCATTAGAATTCGAAAAATTCAACTTTTGATTTTGCCAAAAAGATTCATAATGCACTTTGCCTTTATGTCGAAGTAGATAACTTTTGATTTGAAATGTTAAGCAACATAAAGACCAACACAAACTCATGGAACAACAACAATAAAATCAACAAATAAATAAATTAATATGATGTACTAAAGTCAAATCAAAAAGTCGCTTGCTTCTTCCTTTTTTGCTTACAACTTGTTTGTGCAGTGAATTCCTAACTAAAGTTACGTAAATCTTTAACTTTCTTGTGTACAAACAATTGTATTGCGATAAACATTTCTATGTCGAAAATATATGGTTATCAGCTGCAGTTCTTTGGGGGGCTTTGTTCTAAAATTTTGCTTGCAAGGCTAACTAGCTCTGGTGGTATGAGAAGTAGTATCGACCCCTAACATTGTTTTAAGTGTAGTTAGACTGTAGCATAGTAGCATAACCAAGTAATTTGTTTATCCTTGATTAGTTGCTAATCGCATTTCGTTGTTTATTTTTTGTGTTAGGAACATGTCCCTCGTCCTACTTCACTTGTAACGATGGCAATTGCATACCAATGAGGTGGAAATGTGATTCGAAATATGATTGCTATGATAGATCCGATGAGCCACCCGAATGTGGTAAGTTTGATTTGTTAACTACCTACCTAGCTCCTTACCAGCGATCCTAGTGAGGCGCCAATTTTCGGGCTTTTTATATGAAAAAGGGGAAAACGAGAGACAAGTTTAAAAAAAGGGAACAAATCAAATATCTGTGTAAAACATAAATTGTTTAAAGTTAAAATTAAAACGTATTTTCATTACGAAAAATATCTAATGAATTTTACACATAAAAGGAAACAGAAACAAAACGTAAGAAGTTGTGTGTATCTGAAGACATTGGGCACATTCAAGAATCTTAAGTCGACTAGATTGGTCTGGATGAGATGTAACCTGAACGCAAAAACTAGATTGGTCGGGAACGTCACTTTTTCTACGTCAGCCACATATGAGAACTGTCAACTTAGTACTCAGTCACGAATTTCTCGACTAGATTCGTCGGCTACCCCTCCATAAACGTCAACTGAAACATCCAACCGATTTCCCCCAATCAGAGCCGAGTTTCATCTAGTGAGAGAGCTGTCAGACTTACTAAACTAGATACTTGAACGTCCCCATTTACTCGTTTTGATTATTATATCTAATAGAAAAGGAAATTTTTGTGTAATATGTATATTTTTATGTTATATGTTTATTTAAAGCTGGGTAATAAAAACAGTTACATTTCTTAATGTTTTTCCTATGAAAACAAGTCCAAATTTCTCTTGGGGGAAAAAATGGGATTTCTTTCGAAATTAGGGGAAAACTAATGTTGCATTTACACGATCACACAGTCCTAAATCGGAAGATTAAAGGGATGCTAAATACTAAATACCGGTGTGACTGAAAGGGACAGCATTACCTAACACGCAAAAAAACGTGACACGTTTTTTCGTCGGCCATCTATGCATGTTGATAGTTTTATAGCGATGGCTTACGAAATTTCGCTTTCCTATAAAAAAAAGTGCCTTCCGGAAGTGATGAACGGACAATTATGATTGATGAATTGGTGAATGCACTCATGTCATTTCACTTGTTTCAAATCAGAAATAGAAATGTGATTACAGAAATTTTGGTCGCGGGAATTTGTGTTTATTTCCGTTTTACGTATCTATAATTAT